>CM035417.1:70016506-70031506 GCA_020310875.1 Ceratopteris richardii | reverse complement strand
TCTTCATATCACTCCTACCTCTCCCACGGATTGACATTAAGGAGGTGAAGCTTCTTAACGTGGTTCTCATCATCGTGCTAGAGCAACACCAAATTTGGCGCCGTTGCCGGGGATCGAGTCTAGGACGAATGTGTGATGGTAAGAGTATAGCAAGAAGTGGCGTTGGAAGGTAAAAATTTCAGTTTTTGTTGTTATTTTTACTTAGTTTTTAGTGTTTTCACCTTCCCCATACTCCATCTTCATCATCGCATCATCATCTTCATCTCCAAAAAAATCAGAAAATTCACCATATCCACCCATTCACCTCATTTCCCCTCATTTGTGCATGCGAGAGAGCGAGAGAGAACTTTTGTGCTTGTGTGTGCTTGTGTTTTCTTGAGTTTTCTTGCAGGTACAGAGCTCCAGTGCATCAGGAAAGCTTGGAAAAGGTAAAAATTTCAGTTTCTGTCAGAAATTTCCGACTGTGTCAGACCATCGCGATGGTCCGCCAAGTTCGGAATTTGGAGAAGGCGACCACACCAGCGTGAAGAGCACACCTGCGCCATTAGGAATCCATACTCGCATCCCAAAAATTCATAGTTTGGTGGACCATCGCGGCGGTCTCGGACCATCGCGATTGTGTCGCACCATCGCGATTGGCTCAAGCCATCGCGACGGCTCGGCCGGACCATCGCGACGGTTCGCTTTTTTGGACCATCGCGACGGTTCACTTGAGCCATCGCGACGGTCCACTTGGACCATCGCGATTGTTCAGCTGACCCCGGACCATCGCGATTGGCTCATGCCATCGCCACGACAGTGCCACGTGTCAAGATAGACCATCGCGACGGCTCATTTTTTGGACCATCGCGACACTTCAAAAATTCGGACCATCGCGATTGGCTCACGCCATCGCGCCCAGACCATCGCGATTGGCTCAAGCCATCGCATCGCGGACCATCGCGACAGTTCACTTCGGACCATCGCGATTGTCCACCCTTGACCGTTGACCGCGCCATCGCGATTGTCCGCTTGATCACGCCATCGCGACGGTTCATTTTTTGGACCATCGCGACGGTCCATTTCCACGCCATCGCGATCGTTCACTTCGGGCCATCGCGACGGTTCGACCTCACGCCATCGCGATCGTTCATTTCGAGCCATCGCGACGGTTCACCTTTTCGCGCCATCGCGATTGTCCAAATTCCACGCCATCGCGACGGTTCGCTCGGACCATCACGACGGTCCCAGACCATCGCGATTGTGCACCTCCATCGCAAATTTTGGGCTCCAATTTTTGACCAATTTTGAGGGTATTTTTAAGAAATTTTTGGACCATTAGACTCATAGGAGACCCCTTAGCTCATATTTGAAGGAAAACCTGATTATCAGTTTTTACCCCCCAGGGCCTGAACGCTCATAACTTTTTCATCCGAAGTCCGTTTTTTGAGCTTAATAGCTCGTTAGAAAGCTCGTGACGAGTACTACATGACCTCAACTGTTTTTTCTTAAAAGATACATCTATTTTTAGATAAACTATTTTGAGGTTCACCTAGTTTGGGGACTAGGAAGCCAGGGGGCACACATTGAAAATTTGGGCAAAAAGGGAAGGGACTAAAAAGGTGTATATACTCAAGTGTTTGATCATCCAACTGTGAATTGGTCTAATATTGGAATTTTCCAGGTCTAGCAAGGGCAATCAAAGGCAAGCAAGCAAGGCAGTGAAGACAGTAAAGCTTGGGAAGCGCGGCTTCTTGGGCAACAGGGCATCAGAGCAACCAGAAAAGCCGACTCGAGGTTGGAAGATTACTCAACCCCCTCAGTCAATTCTTAGCTTAGGCTAAACGGTAGTTGTGGATTTAAGACGATAGGAACACCTCAAGTTCAAGCTACTTAATTCTTTCAAGTTTAAGACTACAAGTAAAGGTGTGTGTGACGAAAACCTAAAGAAAAGAACCTAAGTCTGACGGAACGAGAACTCAAGATTATAACGGAAAGTCGAATTCCTGACGCATACATTAAGACAAGAATCCAAAGAAAATTAAAAATAATCAAGAAAATAATAACAAAGAACCATTGACAATCTAAGTGTGTGATTGAGTGTGCAAGGAAGAAAATTAATGAACCTTAGATCAGGGAGACACATAGGTAAGTCGGACCGACGAAGCCTTAAATCATCAGAGGCAAGTGTAAGGACCACTGCACGATCTTGGGCTCAGCAATTGAATAGTAATTACCCCTACGAGAGCTCAGATACTAGCGAATCAGAAATGGCATTTAGCATAGACAGACCAGAAGGAGGGTCTCATGTAGCATACCTAGAAAAACCAGAAGGACCCTATAGAACGCAACTAGAGTTTCTCCGAACCAACCGATTAGGTGCTCGCATCTATGAGGATGGTCTGCGAAGGCAAGTGGTGCAACTGCACAACCACGATCAACCCATTGGATTGGAAAGACCAGTGGTGAAATTTGAGAGAGACGCTTACATAGACAAGGAAGGAACCATGTATGTCCTAAGTACGCAGCCAAACGATACTAATGAGTTTGGCACAATTCAATTAGAGACGGAAGCAAAATCTCAAGGAAAAGAACCATTAGAACAACCTAGAACACCTAGAGGGAAATCCGTATTAACAAGAATACTCATCCCAGAATGGATCCCTCAAGATAACAGGAGCACCGAGTTGTTCGTAAATAAAGAGACAAATGAAGCCTTTTGGAGGTACAGAAAGGAACACCCTGGTGAGATAGGCATCATTACAATCTATGAATTCAAGGACCCAGATACACCTGGAAAGGTTGTATACCTGGATGAGACTTCAGAAAGAGTCTTCGTGGTGCCTGAGCGCGCTAAAAACACATACACATGGAGAGGTGAATTGATATTCCCTCCATCTAGAACGAACATAAATGCAAGTCAACAAGGGGCAGGAACCTCCTCAGCCCATGGAAATCAAAGAGAAGGAAATAATGAGAGACCGGAAGTAAGCTTCACTCATCCCATAGGGAGAGATAGAACAACCACGAACACTAATAGAGCGGAGAGACAAAGAGATCATGGAATACCAGGTGGTAGAGATGATTTTCCTCTACCTAGGCCACGTGAACACGCAAGAGTATTGAGACCCACTCAATTAGTGAAATCAATGAAGAATTACTTTGATGGGACAGGAGATCCCTATGACCATGTCGCAGAATTCAAGCAAGTACTACGAGCAGAACAAGTCGAGGACATGTTCACGCAATACAACGCATTTGGACTAACGTTAAAGAATACCGCTTTAACTTGGTTCCAACCATTGCAACAAAGGCAATTTAGAGACATCCATCACTTTTTAGAGTCATTCATTACTGAATTCTCTAAAAGTGGGATTAGACACGACACGTCTTCGTTGATTCATAGCTTTAAACAGACCCCTCAGGAAACAGTTAGACTGGCAGGACGTAGATTCAGACAATATGTCGAACGATGTCCAATGCAAGAGCTACCCTCACAAGCCAAACAAGTATCACTGTTCCTAGATGGCTTGTTGAGCGCTAAACTACGCTCCTATGTGAACCTAAAAGAACCCAGAACGCTAGAGGAGTGTGTAAGAGTATGTATAGACATTGAGGACAACCTAGGAGAGGAATTAGAACTCTCAAAGGTCTACAAGGACTCAGATTGTTCTTCTCTAGCATCCACAAAATTGTCTAATTCGATAGAGGACCTAGCAGAAAAAGTGGCCCAAAAACTAGGAGTTTCTAGTAAACAGGTGCCCAAGCTACCAACTAATGTACGTTGTTACACTTGTGGTGGAAATCATTTGGCAAACGTGTGCCCCAATGCACCTCAACCTCAAGCCAACCCTAGTGGCCAATATTGCACAATTGAGAGAAGATACACGAATCATACGGCTCAGGACTGCCAATACAACAAACAAACCGTGAGACAGAACTACCCGCAAACATACCAGCAGCCAGGTAGGTATCAAGGCCAATACAATGCTCAGCCTTATTACTATAGGCCTCCTCAGAACTACCCATACCAGGCTCAACAGAGACCTCAACCCGTCTTAGCTCAGCAGCCACCCCCACCAGAGAATGTCATCTCAGTCAAATACGCTGCTGCAGAAGAGAACCTAAGTAGGGCCTTAGTGCCTTCTTCACCCTTGATCACAGAAAGTGACCCGAACTCAAACAGTTTTGACTCTACTCATGTAACTAGTCCACCCGCTTATTACACGGAGTCACCAGAACATGTGGAGACATATCATTATGATAGTCCACCAATGGAACCGAGTTGGGAGCCAGACTATACTAATGTGATGTACGCAAACCCAAACCCACGGCCCCAACTGAGACAACAGAGACCACAGGGCCCTAGAGGACCATGCTTTAGGTGCCAAGGAGATCACTTCATAAAGGATTGTCCACATCCCCCAATAGCAAGGCAATCACAGTACTATAACATACAAGGCTTTTGTGCCGATTGTGGCAAAGAGCACATAATCAAAGATTGTCCTAAGAACCCAGTTAACGCTTCGAATGTGACACCGATCAACGTGATAGGTATTGTAAATAACGCAGATGGATCCAACCCTACATACGTGCCTATCCAAGCTATAACCAGAGCCTAGGCGCTCTTGCAAAACCAACAACTTAATCAAGAGAAAGTAGCCGGAACTAGTGAAGTTGCAGAATCGAGTAGTAAAAAGACGAAATCTTGGAAAGATTCTAGAGAAAGGATAAAGAGAAAATGGAGTAAAAAGATAAGCGAGTTGGAAGGAAGTTTGAAGGAGTCGAGAGCCAAAATACAAGAATTGACTTCACAAGAATTAAACCAAGAAATTCCAGCTCAAAAATCAGGATCAGTTTTGGCGGAACCCATACCGGAAGATTTAGACATGATGTTTCGTGCATATCAGGCTAGAATAAAAGAGGGACCTCAAGTAACGGAAATGAGTAAAAACTACCCTCGAGCTGATCTAGAAATTGAGAGAACTAAACTTTGCATGAAAATGGTAGAATTAGCACAAGCTTTGTTTGAAGCCTCTAGATATCTTAATTGGAATAACATGGCAAAACCGGAATTACACTTTCAAGGACTAATGGAGAGGCTAGAACACTTGATAGAAAGCAAAGAGAAAAAGGATCAACGTAGGAACCCTATTGTCACAGAGACACAGGAAAGGAATGCACCATCCCGGTCTCAAGTACCCAATACAGAAAGTCAAGACAATTTGTCTTCCATACATAGGTACTCACATGAATTTTTGAGAGAAATACAAGAAGAGAAATGGGGAAAAGAACAAGGAACTCATCCTCCTATTCAAGAAATAGACGACTTGCAGGAACAATTTCCCCAAGACATCCCCTCTATATATGATGATGTAGAGGTGGAACAACTGAGTGAACCCACAGGATTTGAATCTAATTCGTTACAAGAATTACCTCAGTTCACAGGACCTTGGGAAGCAAAGTCTATTAGTATGAGAGCACCCACGATAATAGTGAGGAATGAAGAATCAGTGATCCCTAGGAACACGGAAGTGATCAAGAACGCTAAAGTACAGTGTAATCTCACTCTGGAGGAATTGTTAAAGGTAAAACCAGAATTGTGGAAGCACGTAGCAAATCAATTCCCTGAGCTAGCTACCACACCCTCTCAGATAGGATCACATAAGAAGGTACCAGAGATACCCGTGGAAAAGATTGGAGACGTAAGCGAAGGAGAGGAAGGTAACACATATCTTCCAATAACCCATCAGGGCTACACCACGAAAGCCATCTTAGATTCAGGAGCCGGAGTAGCCATCGCTACCACCGCTTTGTGGAAACGTTGGGGTAAGCCAGCACTCAGACCCACCAGGATGAAGCTGCAAATGGCTGATGGACACATAGAAAAACCATTAGGCTTACTAGAAGGCATATCCCTCACCACTTGTGGTGTAGAATTTGAGCATACCTTTGCCATTTGTGACTTTGCGAAAAACCGTGCTTATGAGATGATATTGGGACGACCATTCATGCGTCAGTTGCAAATTGTACAAGATTGGGGAACTAATTCTTTGTACTTGCAACATTTAGGAGTGACTACCAAAGTCAATCTTAAAGACTATTCACATAGAGATGTACCCCCAATACAATGGAATACCATCCATAAGACACCAGCAGAGACGGAATCCGTGCACTCATTAGAATCAGATCCTTCTTGGTTGCATGAGGATACCCATTTATGGATGTGTAAAGTAGCCAAACAAGAGGAAGAGCGATTAGAAGCAAGGACCTTAGGTGCAGCACAACATCCACGAGCCCTTCAAGATCCAGCCTACGCACCGGTAGTATTTCCAGACGAAGAGTTTGAACCCCATGGTTGGGCGGAAATCCTAGCAACCATGGATGTAGCCATCAATGAAGAACAATGGACACCCCACTGTGACGAGGATGGCTATGACATTTCAGTTTTCACGCTAGAGCCAATCATGGGCGATGCAATTTTAGAAGAGTGTGAACCAGACACTGATGCATTTGAGGATGCGAGCGATTTTGATTTAGAATCAATTATCATGGACCCACCCTTTGCATCAGAGGAAGAATATTTCTACGAAGTAGAGACTCACACTCAGAGACACGAGGAAATTACGAACGAGGTAAGGTTAGCCACAGAAGTGACTACTAAGAGTGAAGGCAAGAAAAGGAAGAAGAAAGAAACCATGACAGAAAAAGAAGAATCTTTGTTTGAAGTACCCGAGAACTTCAAGAAATATGAAATCAAAGATAGAAGAATCATGGTACGAATGCCCAATAGAAAGGCGAATGACGGACAAGTATATGATAACCGAGAGAAAACCAAAAAAGTAATAGTTGCCATAGAAGGAGAAGAAGAAAAATGCACATACATAGGGCATGATTTGACGACTGAAGAAGAAGAAGAGTTAGTTGCCCTATTGCACGAATATAGAGATGTTTTTGCTTGGAGTTACAAAGATTTGAAGGGAGTAGATCCAGATATATGTTCTCATAGAATCCCTATGACTCCAGATGCAAAACCGACAAAACAAAAACCTTACACGTATAATGATAACTACGCTGCGAAGATTAAAGAGGAGATAGATCGTTTGATAGAAGCAGGATTCATTTACGAAATTGAGCACACCGAATGGGTATCCCCCATTGTGGTTGTGCCCAAAAAGAATGGAAAATTGCGTGTGTGTATTAACCTTAAAAAAGTTAATGCCGCAACGATTAGAGACAGTTATCCTCTTCCTATCACGGAACACCTATTGGAGAGAGTTGCGGGCAAGGAAGTTTACAGCTTTCTTGATGGATTTTCAGGCTATAATCAAGTAGCCATTGCTCCAGAAGACCAACACAAGACGGCTTTTGCCACTGAATGGGGCATATTTGCGTTTCGTGTGATGCCATTTGGCTTAACAAATGCACCCGCTACTTTCCAGCGACTCATGTGTCATGTTTTCAAGAAATTCTTACGCAAGAGCTTGGAAGTTTACGTCGATGACTTATGTGCTCATTCAAATGTAAGACAGAAACATATCCCAGAGTTAAGACAAATATTTGACAAATGTCGAGAGTATCAGGTTTGTTTGAACCCAGAAAAGTGTGTTTTCATGGTCAGACAAGGAAAAATTCTAGGACACATTGTGTCAAAAAATGGAATCTCTACGGACGAGGAAAAGGTGAAGGTAATTGCAGAATTACCTAGACCAACTAATGTGAAAGAGGTACAGGCATTTATGGGCCATTGCGGTTATTATAGGAGATTCATACACATGTATGCAATCATAGCCAAGCCTCTGTACTCTCTTTTGACCAATTTTGAGTGGACAGATGAATGTGAAAATTCATTCAATGAACTTAAACGACGCTTGTGCTCAGCACCTATATTGACTACCCCAGATTGGAGTAAGCCATTCCATGTACATGTGGATGCATCCAATTACGCCATAGGATGTGTGTTAGCACAACCCACGAATGAAGGTAACATAGATCTCCCCATAGTTTACGCGAGCAGACAATTGAACGCAGTAGAAAGAAATTACACCACGACGGAACGAGAAGGACTAGGGATGATCTACGCAGTAAAGAAGTTTAGGCACTACTTGTTGGACAACAAGTTCAAGTTCTTTACAGATCATCAAGCCCTATTATACTTAGTCAACAAACCATGTAACACAGGACGATTGATACGTTGGTTTCTATTACTCATGGAGTATGATTTTGAAGTAGTAGTCAGGAAAGGAAAGACACATCTTAGAGCTGACCACCTTTCAAGATTAACCTCAGGAGAAGCTCCTCAAGGAGTAGCGGATGAATTACCAGATGCATACTTGTTTAACCTTGAGATAGCACCAGAATGGGCTAAGCCTATAGTCCCCATTCTCACCTATGGACCCAAGAATCCTAGGATAAAGATCAAAGAAGGAGAGATTACCAAGTCTCAGAAATATCAAATAATGGCAGGAAGCATATATAAACAGGATAATCAAAAGATTCTTGCTTGTTGTGTAGATGAATCAGAACATGCGAATTGGTTGCAATTAGCACACATAGGTGCACTAAAGCAACACCATTCAAAACATCGAAAATTACAGACTCTGCATAGATTAGGAGTATATTGGCCTACGATGGAAGCAGATGTCTACAAGTTGTGTAAGGAATGCCATGTTTGTTGTGAAAGACCACCAGTAGAGCATGCGACATTATATCACGTGTCTCTCACACCAGACTGGAGTGAACCATTAGTGACATACTTGAGGACGAACACATTCCCTCAAGGAATGACCTTAGCTCGACAACGCAGTCTAGAGCAGGAAGCTCAAGACTACTCACTTATTGGCGATAATTTATACAAAAGAGGACGAGATGGATATCTAAGACAATGTGTTCATGAGAGCGATTATCTTAGCATACTAGAGACTGCACACCAAGGTGTTGCAGGAGGTCATTTTGGACCCGATAGGGTAATCAAAGCCATCCTCTTTGCAGGATTATGGTGGCCCACTCTTCACATGGATGCTCATACCTATGTAAAGAGATGTGATGTGTGCCAAAGAACTCAGTTTCCTACTCGCAGAGATGAAATGCCATTGAAACCCATGATGGGCGGACGTGCATTTTCAAAGTGGGGTATAGACTTTGTAGGACCCATTAACCCCCCTGCAAAAGGTACACATGCGGAATACATTATTGTTGCCACAGATTATCTAACCAAATGGGTAGAGGCAAAAGCCACAAAAAAGAATGATGCTCACACGACTGCAAAATTCTTATTTGAAAATGTCTTTACAAGATATGGATTGCCTATAGAGTTAGTGAGCGATCGAGGCACTCACTTTCTAAACCAAGTCATTGAATATTTGTTACAGGATTTTATGGTGATTCACAAGAAATCTGCACCATATCATCCTCAGGCCAATGGTCAGGCTGAAAGCACTAACAAGATACTTTGTAACGTACTGACGAAACTCGTGAACAATAAACGTTCAGATTGGGACAAACAGTTACACCACGCTGTTTGGGCATATCGAGTGGCCTACAAGACCGTACTCAATGCAACTCCCTTTCAGATGGTTTTTGGTCAGAATGCAGTGCTTCCATTGGACTTCTTGATACCGACACTTAAGGTTGCACAAGAACATCAGTGGACCGGCCATGAATTATCAGCGAGAATAATGGACTTGGAACGATTAGGAGAAACCAGGCTAAAGGCAGCAGCAGGAATATACGTAGCAAAGAAGCGACAGAAAGCATATTTTGATGCACATGTGAAAGATAAAGGCTTAAAAGAAGGAGATTTAGTTCTAGTGTATACGCTGAAACAGCACGCACGGAAGTTAGAAAAGCGAGGTTATGGACCTATGATCATTAACAGACTTTCAACAAGTGGAGCAGTATAGTTAGCCACCTTAGAAGGAGATATAATGCCTAATTACATTAGTGGCTGTAGAGTCAGGTTATATCAAGAACCTCTTACTGAGGATATGCTTAGACGACTCACATTGGAAAAGAAGCGTAAGGAGGAAGAAAATAGAATACGAGCTGAAGCTCAGGCAGAAGCCATAGAATGCATTAAGCGCATGAAGCTAAGAAGACAAGGACTAAGGAGAGAACATTATAACCATCTGGAAACATCACCCAGATATCCCATGGCCATGTGTCAAGTAAAGTCAACCACTCATCCTAGCATAGTGGACAGGAGACCATTCATTACAGTTAGGCTAGAGCACGGCAACCCTTGCCAAGAACTCAGGGCTTTAATTGACTCAGGTGCTGCGACAAGCGCGATTAGATGGTCCCACTATAAGGATTCAGGAATAGAAATGCGGCCAATTGAGGCATACCTCATAGGCTTAGGAGGCATGGAAACCCCTTGCATGGGTGAGGTGGACCTTCCTATCCTCATTAAGGATATGACGATGACAGCGAAGCTACTAGTGTGCCATGATGACGACCTGATAGAACCCCTAATCCTTGGCCAAGATTGGCTATACGATCACTCAGTGGACCTAAATCTTAGACAAGGCTCCTTACAGATTGGAACCTTAGAACAGAAGCGAGTGATACCGCTTGACTTCCCTAACGGCATTCCGCCTGACGGTTGTGACCCTAGACCCTATGAAACGCATGCGACGGAAGACCGGAAGATCCTTGATCAGCTCAGTCACGCTACGTCTACACCAATCCACTCGGGCTGGGCTATGGACAATTGTCAATCAGAAGGACTTCAGGAGATCTTCCCTGGGACTTCCTGCAAACTAGAAGAGGCAGCTACCCATCCGCTAGGGCAGATGGACACAACTAGCGGTCAGGTGGGTTGCATCAGCGGCCAAATGGGCACGACACCCTGCGGTGCTCATCCTTCCAAACTTGTTGCGGACTGGCCTAGATTAAAATTAAAGAGCGAATCACTTCCTAATGGGCAGGTCACGCAAGTGTTGGATCTCCCTTCTTTTCCAAAGCAGAGCGTCCATCCGACCTCTCAACCGCACCCACAACAGAGTCAACCACGACGAAGGAACCCGGACCGACGGCAGTATCAGAAGACACAACAAGGAAGGCAGTTTAGGCCACCCAAAGGAAGTGGCACCAGACAAATATGGGTGCCAAAAGGACAAAAAGCACCGAAGAACTCCAACCATGCAGAGATCGACAAGAAAAAAGCAGGGCAGAAACAGAATCAGTATCCACCATCCCCTCGACCTCCTTCTACAGGCCCGAGCATTCGACAAATTTGGATTGCCAAGAAATACCTTACCCATAGACCCACACCCACGCAGATTTGGGTACCCAAACCATGTATCATAGCTCAACCCTTAAGCCATGTAATATATACCCCTCACAAATCTTTCCGTCCCTTAATACCACCACACCCGATACTACCTTTGACCCCTCAGCAGAAACCCACCACCCACTCAAGGACTCTTAGGAAATGGATACCGAAGCGTGTCCAACCATCTCCCCCTAACCCCATGTCTGACAAAACTACCCCCCCGACTAACATACAACCTTGTAATAAATCACTAACCTTTAAACCTTGTAAAAATTCACCCACCATCATCACACATCACTCATAATCTCATCTCATCAAGAAATGTATGCTTAATCTGAAACGTGTAGGTGTCTAGAGACCTGCACTAGTGCTGCAAGAAGCATTGCATCCATCACATCACAGCACTTGGCTACACGGGTTACGCATCAGTTATGGAAAGGGATTGCGGTCTCACTTTAATGGGATCATAATTAATTTCCATGCTAATGTGTTAATCTTTTGTAGCAGATCTTTCTCATTAGCGCATCAGTCATCATGCAAACCGACGAAGGACCATCAGGAGCAGGCCCCAGTGTAGCGGCAGTGCCCCTCAATGTTTTACGAGCAGAATCCCACCCGACTGCTCCACCGCCAGAATTCCAAGGATTTCCAGGGCCCATGCCTATCGACAACCCACCTATGGGCTACACAGAAAAGATACACCGTAACTCTCACTGGTTTCAGGGACTTGCAGGACCCTTAGCAGACGCGGATTTCATATTTGAATCTAATTTGACATTTGATGACCGCACTTGGGGAAAATACCAATTTTTCTCCAGAGATTTCGAAGCCCTACAGAACACCCAGGATTTAACTCACGTTTGGGCCAGAGCAGGCTTCACGGAGTATTTCAGTGATCCTCTGCCCAAACCTGACTTTTACAGGTGTTATTATTTAATCACTACTTTGCTGGCCTCAGAGAATAAGGATATCCCCGGAACTTTTATTTTGCCTTCTTTAGTGGATGATCCACCCTACAAAAGGTTTTACCTCTCAAAGGATTTAATCAGGGCTGCCATCAAAATTCATGGCACCCACACACCCACAGATCGAGAAAGATTAATTCCAGACCCTATGAAACGTGGGGATGTCACGAAGTGGGAGGAGATCTCAGCAATTACACCTGAGCTGTCAAAGCCACTAAGGATATGCATGCAACACTTCGCATTCCCCGCTCAGGACAGATTTACCATGCCACACAAAAGAATATGGTTTGGATTGTACTTAGCGTGTACCGGACCTCAGACTGTTGATCTGGCGAGCTGGATCATTGATCAAATGTATTTGGCACAACACAGATGGGATCGCAAGAAAGTGCTTAATGGATGTTGTGCGCTCACAAGAATTGTTTATATGTGCTTGGCTTATGACTTGCCAATTGAACGTGCATTAACAGGAGAAGAGCTGAAAGCATTCAAAGGAACGACGAAGAAAGCCAGGAAGCCCAGCAGAACACGGGCAGGTAAGCGCATGAGAGGCACCATTCCTTGCCTTCAAGTGCCAGAGTCACCATCACCACAACCCTCTCCAGAGCGATCACCAACAGAAGCCACTCCCACAATACAACCTATTCGCATAAGGTTATCTAGACCGGTGGTAACGGAGGGCACTACTAGTACCGCTGCACCTCAGGCAGCTGCAACCACAGAACCCACCACCACGACAGCAGAAGCTCCCACCACTATTGGTGCGGACGCCTTTTCTTTCCCAATACCACACATGGAGGCAGAACCAATAAACACAACATTCGATTTTGAAATGCCTGATGCATTCTCAAATGAATTCCAGTTTTCAGAGGCACAGATGTTCTCCCAAGAATACGAACGCCCCAGTTACCCTACCACACCGCGGGATCTGCCACAGGGACAAGTTGTGTCTAGCTCTGATGATGAACGAACAGCCACAGATGACGAAGAAGGTGACGATGAAGCCAGCCAGGGCACGCATGATTCCCAAGAACAAGGACAGACAGACGGCCAAGGCCAACAAACCGATGCACACGGTGACACCAGCACGCACGAAGAGGAGACTTTCGAAGCAGCAGCTTACACGCTGGCAATCAAAAAATTATATCGTACGATGGAGAAAGTCTGGGCACGGAAGAAATTGACTGAAGAAGAGAGCCAGGCCCTAATCGAACAAGAACTAGTCTCCGGAGGGTTTGAAGAAGTCTACATCAGAGGGTTCAGAGAACTGGTCCAATCCATCGGCCCTGTCGAAGCACTGAGATATTTACAAAGGAAGCCACTCCCCCAATATGACCCTCGCAGAGTTCGCCTGCTATCGAAGCCCGGTGAATATATTCGAGTTCCGGTAGGTGCTCAATCATCCCACCTGGCGCAAGATGCACGCCTACGGCCGGAAAGATCCTTCACCGAAGAAGCCATCCTAGTCGATTCCCCGCCACGTACTACCGTTGTACATACTACCACTATCCTGGAAATAACATCCACACCATCTACTCCTCTCTCACCTCATGTTTCACCAACCCATCCTGTATCCCCAGCACACCCACCTGCTCCTCCCACATCCACACCAGTCCACGGCAACATAGCCACACCCTTTGCCCTGCCCATTCATGCCACCATGCCCACACCCAACCCTCCGCGTCTACATGTTAACCCCTTCACCCCTTCATCCTTCCCATCCTTTCCCCCACCTTTAAGACACCCTTTCACCTTTCTAACCCCACTAACCTTCTCACCAGTTTCACCTCCCCAACCCACCGTAACCCCTATTTCCCCTTTTCACCAAGCTACTCCAGCCATCCCCCCTGTAAATTACTCTACATTTGTAAATCCCGTCTTCACACCTACACAACCACCCACTTACACACCGCTTTTCACAGTCACCGCACTTGACACGTCCAATGACATGGACATATCACCATCCACCTCACCAGCACCCACTCCACTCACAGCACCATCAAATTTAGGTACGTCACAATTTTCCACGATCACCACTGCATCCACCTTCCCAACCCCATTCCCCATTCCCGCTGCATCTACTTCCACTGCATCCTCACTTAGCACTCCATTACTATTATCGCCCACCATAGACACTGCACTTCAACAAATGTTCACATGCATGACACAAGTACGAGATGAGTTTGCATCTCTGGGCAACAACTATCAACAGCTGCAAAGGACGACCAACGAATTACAGTTGCAGCTCAATTCATTATCAATCGAGAATGCCTCGTTAAATACGCGACACCAAGAACTAAGAGAGGCATATCATAAGCTAGAGCTAGAATGTGAAGAGAAGACAAAAGAAGCCACTGCTGATCTGGACAACCTGCTTCGTGCCCAAACAATTAGGAACGCAACGCTGACCAGGAACATGGGCCTACTCAGGAGGCACCTAGCCGCAGCCCAGGAGGAGAACGTGAGACTCCAAGCGCAGAATAGAGAAAATTTGGAAGCGGCACTGGACCACCCTGAACAACCATTAAGTCCGAGCAGATTCAAGGCAATCCCATCTGAATCGATGCGGATGTTGCTAGATGACCACGTTCGACTGCTAGAGGACTACGATCGAATGAACGAAGAGCATCAGAAACTAAAAGAAGATCACAAGTTACTACAGCTCAAAGAACCGGCACCACAACAACTACCAGTGGCAGCAGAAGTACCAGAGCCTGTGGACCCCTCTCCTGAACTCATAGAGGAACTCAACGCACTACGGGCCCAGGTAACCACTCTCCA
>CM035417.1:69989006-69994006 GCA_020310875.1 Ceratopteris richardii | reverse complement strand
CTTACTGAACTCTTTCTGAAGTTTAAGAAAAAACTCCTCTAGTTCAGACAACCTCTTTCCGGTCAGACTTTGTACTATGTGTAGATATCTTTTTCAAAGATTGATCAACTAAAAATAGAGATGTCTAGCTATAGAGTGAGCTATCTCTCATACAAAGCTTCGCATTACTCTGCGAGATCTACTTCGTTCTTCTACCGGAAATTACTCGTTTACTGTAAGAACTGCAACAGTGAGCACTTCGACCACAATTTCTTGAAATTGGCTGAACCAAGTTGCTTCAAACTTTGTATGCTTGTGGTATGCTTTGAGCTGAATCTATCAAGCTTTGAATCACTTGATTTGGTTCAGTAGGCACTGAGATATGTCTCTTTGAAGTTGACAGTAGTTGAAGTGGTACACTCAGAGAATAACAGAGATGATGAATGTAAATATTTGTATTAGATCATGTAAATGTACATTCCCATTGGCATGATAAACATAGCTCAATGGTACTCAGAGGTGTAGGCTATAGAGTAGATCTCACACACTCAATGATTGATACAGTAACGCCTCGGGATGAGTGAAGTACAACTGCGACTTTTGATTTGTAGTTTTTATAGGAGTTGAGTGAGAGCTTGAATTAGAATTCAAATCAATCTCCTAAAATTTTTCACCTAAAAAAGTTGATTGAGATATTCTCTCAATCAATCAACAACCTTTTCCGCGACTTTCAATCAATTAGGCATGATTGCATAATGCGCCAAGTCACTAAGACTTTTACAAGAGGTAAAAATGGTAATAGTTCATAAGCATAAGTTCCTATGACTCTTGCTTCATGTAGAGATATCCTTCAAGGGTTCCAAGCCAAAGGTGAAGGCTTGAATTGCACCAACAGCTCCCCCTCAAGCCAAACATTTTGGCTCAAGTCTTCAACTTCATTCTTCAATCACATCCTGCAATCCAATCATGGATTTGAATCTCCATAACTTGTTTCCATCCAAAGCTTTAGTGAGTAAATCTGCACATTGCATGTTAGTAGACACATAAGTCAACTGAATGTCTTTGCTTAGCAACTTTTCTCTCACATAGTGGTAATGAACCTCTATGTGTTTTGTCCTAGCATGATATATTGGATTAGCTGCAAGATGAAGAGAACTTGTGTTGTCACCAAAGATAATTGGTGGCCTTGTATATAGGCCTAACTCTGTATACAAAAGCTTCAACCAGATAGCTTCTTGAGTGGCATTGGCTAGCCCTCTATACTCTGCTTCAGTAGATGACAAAGCTACTGTAGGTTGTTTCTTGGCTGACCAAGAAATAGGTTTATCACCTGCAAAACATATGTATCCTGATGTGCTTCTCCTATCATCCTTGCATCCTGCCCAATCTGCATCTGAATACACTTTAATATCAATGTCTGATGTATAAGGAAAGTACAAACCATGGTTCTGAGTTCCCTTTAGATACTTCAAGATCTTCTTTGCTGCCTCTAGGTGAGGTACCCTTGGTTTGTGCATGAATTGGCTTAGCACACTAACTCCATATGCTATGTCAATTCTAGTCAAGGTAGCATAATTCAAACTACCTACCATACTTTGATATCCTGTAATGTCTTGGACTTCATCACCTTCATGAGCACTAAGTTTTAGGTTGACTTCCATAGGAGTACTTGAGACTTTAGCTTCCTGCAAATTAAACTTCTTCAACATGTCTTGAATATACTTCTTCTGAGTAATGAAGATACCTGAATTTGTATAAATCAATTCAAGACCTAAGAAGTATTTTAATAATCCAAGATCATTGATCTTGAATTCCTTCATCATCTGTCCTTTGATGTGTCTAATCCCACTGACATCATTACCTGTAATGATGATGTCATCAACATAAACACACAAGTAGATTACTTCTGTACTACTCCTCTTTATGAATAGAGATGTGTCTGCCTTACTCATCACAAATCCTTGGTCTTGGAGATATGTTGTCAACCTGTAGTTCCATGCTCTAGGTGCCTGCTTCAATCCATATAGAGCCTTCTTCAATTTACAAACATAATTTACCTTCTTGGGATCTTCATAGCCAGGTGGTTGTGACATGTAGACTTCTTCAGATATCCATCCATTCAAGAATGCATTCTTGACATCTAATTGATACATGTTCCAATTCTTGGATGCAGCTACACTCACCAAAATTCTGATTGTTGGCATCTTAGCCACAGGAGAAAATGTCTCTTCATAATCAATGCCTTGGGTTTGTGCAAAACCCTTGGCTACCAACCTAGCTTTGTACCTGTTAATTGTTCCATCAGAGTTCCTCTTTAGCTTGTAGATCCATCTGGATCCTATCACCTTCATAGAGTCCTTCTTGGGTACTAAGTCCCATGTGTCACTCTCTTTGAGAGCCTCTATTTCTTCATCCATAGCTTTTTTCCATTCTGTTTTTGTGATTGCCTCTTCATATGTACCTGGTTCTTCATTCAACAAATCCTTTGCAAGATATACAGAATGCTTAGTTACAAGAGAAGTGTCATACCCATATTTGATAGGCTTCTTACTTTCTCTCTGAGATCTCCTCATTGCTTGAGTTGAGGATTCTGGTATATCCTCTAGCCTCTTCATTTTCATCTTTCCTTTGGACTTCCATGCCTTGAATTCCTCAAGGTTAATTGTGTCATCATCATCTGAACTTGAGTCTTCTTTCTAGATTGGTTCCTCCTTGGTGAGCTTTGGGAAGTCTTCTTCTATGTCATAAGGTAGACTAACCTTCCTGCATTCATTTTCATACCATGAGTCATTCTCATCAAAGATGACATCTCTGCTTACCTTGAAACCTTTGTTTGAGGGGTTGTAGAATCTGTACCCTTTCTGGTTCAAGTCATAACCAATAAAGATACATTTTTCAGCTTTAGGGTCTAGCTTTCCCCTTACCTGTGAGGGAATATGCACATATGCTACACAACCAAAAATTTTGCAATGATCCAATGATGGTCTCTTACCATGCCAAGCTTCATAAGGTGTCATGCCATCAAGAGACTTTGATGGCAACCTGTTAATGAGATAGGTGGCAGTAGATACACTCTCTGCCCAAAGATAATTTGGCAATTTCTTTTCATTAAGCATAGACCTTGCTGTTTCTACAATGAGTCTATTTCTTCTTTCAGCTACCCCGTTTTGTTCAGGTGAGTACCTTGTGGTTATCTCCCTCTTGATGCCTCTTTCCTGCAAGAAGTCTTCAAACTCATTTGAGAAGTATTCTCCTCCTCCATCTGACCTTAGCCTTTTCAAGTTTCTTCCTGTTTGGTTTTCAACCAGTGCAAGATACTTCTTGAAACAATTAAACACTTCATTCTTATGCTTCATAAAGTATAACATAGCCCATCTGCTATAGTCATCAATGAAGGACACATAATACCTTGATCCTGAAATGGAAGGGTCCTTGCTAGGTCCCCAAACATCTGTGTGCACCAAGTCAAGGTAGTCTCCATGCATAAAACCTTTCTTTGAATAGGGCAATCTGTGTGACTTACCAAATTGACAAGCTCCACACTTGTATATCATGTGTTGCTTGGATACATTAGGTATCCCAAGCACACATTGATCCCTGCACATTTGCTTTAAGGTCCTTTCACCAATGTGACCTAACCTCTTGTGCCATATTTCTAATTCTGAAAGTGTTTGATCCTTGTAATTGTATAAAGCAATGTTTTTGACCGTGTCTTCAAGCTCAAAAGTAAATAATCTACCTGATTTTTCTCCCTTGGCTATTCTTCTGAATCCATGTCTTGGGTCCTCCACATATGCTCCATGTTGATTGAACCTGACCTGTAAACCTTTCTCCACAATCTGACCAACACTCATTAGATTCTTGGTAATAGTTGGAACATAAAGTACTCTGCTCAATAAGTTCTGATTACCATCACTAGTCTTTACATTACCAACCTTTACAACAGAATGCTTAGTATCATCACCTGTTTGTACCTGATGTTTGCCCTTGGGTTCTTCCAAATCAGAGAGTAGTGCCACATTACCAGCTACATGGTTAGAACACCCTGAATCAATATAAAATAAATGATCATCATTTGTACCTTCCTTGGAGGTCATATTCATGATCAATAGGGAGTCATCTTGCTCCTATATGTAGTTTTTGTAATCCCTTCTATTTCTGAATCCACCTTCGTAGTTACTATTGTGGTTATGGTTGTAATTGTTGTTGTACTGATTGTTGTATCCATTGTAGCCTTGGTGTTGGTTGAATCTGCCTCTACCTTGAGAGTATCCACCTCTTTGATAGCCTCTTCCTCTCTGATTCTTATAATTTCTGTAGCACTCATCTGTGGTATGGTTAGACAATCCACAAATGTTGCATGGTGATGAGTTGTAGGGTCTCCCCCTACCTTGCTTACTTCCTCTGCCTCTACCTCTTGAAGATCTACCTCTCCCTGCATAGTTTGCTTGGGAGGTAGAGATTTCTTCATCAACCTTCTTACTTTTACCGTTATCTTTAACCTTCTTATCAGTATATAGAGCAGAGGGGTTGTTACCTTTTGATTGTTCTCCATTCTTTGTAAGCTTTGCTTCATGTGTGAAGAGTTGACCAATCAGGGTTGTTAGATCAGGAGCATGTATGTCCATATATAGGTCCATTGCTGTGGTAAAGCTCTCCCATTTGTCATCAGCCTTTAGTCCATTGATTACCTGCCTTACTATTTGTTCCTCTTCAATCTCCTCTCCAATACTTGCCAGTTGGTCTACAATGTCTTTGACCCTAGTGACAAAATCTGAAACTGATTGCTTTGATTGCTTCCTAAGAGTAGTGAATTCAATCCATAGTTGATTCTTTCTGGCCCTTGTACTTGATGAAAAATATGTTGACAAGGTTTCCCAAGTCTCTTGGGAAGTCTTGCAATTCCTTATGTGAGGTAAAAGGAAATCAGATATAGAGTTAAGAAGATAAGACCTTGCCAAACCATCTTTTGCACACCATGTGTTGAGCCTTTCTTGTTCATCTTTGGTGGGTAGGCCTCT
>CM035417.1:69971506-69984006 GCA_020310875.1 Ceratopteris richardii | reverse complement strand
ATGAGGTAAGCAAGCAAGGGGCTGCTTGCTGGAGTTTATGACCACTAAACTAAGTGATAAACTCGTGGAATGCATACAACGCAAGAAAAAAAGGTGGGATGATGCTTATATAGAGTTTTACTTTTCCTACAATCTAGCTAACCACCCACCAATCAGTTTAGGTGCACTTTTTGGTGGCTGATTTGATGAGATTTGAATCTGATTGAGTTTGGTGGAGCTTCTAACTTTATTCCAAGACTTTGGGTCTTCGTTTTTTATTGTTCTACTTGCAAAACTTGTGGTTGAGCTTTTTTACATGATTGAGACTTGATTTTCAACACTCCCCCTGAGGTCATAATGCCTAGGTCCTTCATTCGAATGCATGCCTTGAAAAGTTGTAGCTTTACTGCATCCAATGCTTTGGTAAACATATCTGCATATTGGTCCTTTGTATTGACATGCTCCACCTTGACATCTTTTGACATGATCTTCTCTCAAATAAAGTCTTAATGCACTTCTATATGCTTCGATCTTGCATGGAACACCGGATTTTGAGCCAAGCATATGCTACTTATGTTGTCACAAAAAATAGGTACTTGCTTAACCTGCAAATCAAGATTAGAAAACAACTTCTTCAGCCACATAATATCACATGAGACTTTTGCTAAGCCTCTATACTTAGCTTTGATCGATGAAAGAGCCATGGTTGGTTGTTTCTTTGACATCCATGAGATGGTCTTCTTCCCTAGCATGAGAACATATCCACTAGTGCTCCTCCTGTCATCTTTGGAACCTGCCCAATCAACATCACAAAAAGCTTGTACATTTAATCCATCATATAATATAGACCTTCATTCACTGATCCTTTGAGGTACCTAAGTACCCTTTTGGCTGCAACAAGATGAGGTACCCTTGGTGCTTGCAACGATTGAGATAACACTCCAACTACTTGTGCAATATCAGGTCTTGTCATAGTAGCATACAAGAGAGAACCAATTATTGACCTATACATGGTCACATCCTTCACTTCTTCACCTTCATGAGCACTTAGTTTAACATTTACTTCTAATGGATTTGAAATGGGCTTGCAATCATAGAAGCCGAACTTCTTCAAAAGATCAAGAATGTATTTCCTTTGCATCAAGTATATACCTTCCTCTTTATATAGTACTTCAATCCCAAGGAAGTACCTTAAAATCCCTAAATCTAAGATTTTAAACTCACATCCAAGCTTCCTCTTTATGTCCTTGATGTTGGCTTCTTCATCCCTTGTAATGATCAAATCAACAAGATATATACAAATGAAAAATATTTTGCTACCTTCCTTCTTCACAAAGGGTGATGGGTCTATATGACTCTGATTGTATCCACATTTTACCAAGTAGTCCACAAGTCTTTGATTCCAAGCTCTTGGGGCTTGGTTGAGTCCATAAAGAGCCTTCTTTATCCTGCATTGATGGAGAGTGTTAATCTCCAAAAGAACAACCTACTCTTGAACTTAGAACACCTCTATATCAAGAGTAAGTCAAAACCTTCACCAATTTAAGAGATCAATGACCAAATATCAAATTCTTGAACAAACTGTGAAGAAGGAGATTACTCAGAAAGTCTGTTGCATATATCTTTCTCATTGACTGAGTAAATGTGTAAAGTTTTTTATGAAACTTTGCACAAGGTGTTGCCTAAAGATTGCGCACCTCCTCCAAGTCAAATCACTCCAAAAGATTCAGTAGATCTTGAGAAATCTACTTCACAAGTTACCTATGTATAAATCTGCATTTCTGAGAAGTCGATTTGGACACCCCTAACTTCTTAGCTTTAGTTCTCACAATGTCGAACCCGTTTTATCAAATCCTTTTGGCTGTAGATAGCTTATCTCTCAACTTAGATTTTGAGCTATCATATGTGTAAAACTTTACACTGTGCACTGAGCACTACTCATTTCATTGAACTCGAAATCTGCGCCTGTTTCAGGAGACTGTGAACATTCTTTACATATGAATGTTCCTACACACAATTCTCTGCAAATCTCTTTGTCTTATAGACCCACTTGCATCCAATGATCTTCTGACTATTTGGTTTTGGAACCAAATCCCATGTTTGATTCTCCATTAATGCATCATATTCTTCCTGCATAGCTTTTTCCCAAATCTCTTTACCTTTTGCCTCTTCATATGTAGAAGGGTCTTCATCTGCTTTAATCATGTAAGCATAATCCTTAGTAGTCAAGAATGAAGTATCATAGCTATACCTTGTAGGTTGCCATTTGTTCCTTGTAGACCTCCTAAGTTCTCCACTTCTTGAGGTTTCTGGTTCTTCACATTTAGGATCAAATCTTGGTGTTTCTTCCACTTCAACCTGCACTTCATTATTCTCTTGCTCATCAAATATCTGAACCTTTGATTTACCTTTCCTTTGGCTCACAATTTCTTCATCATCTGTATTAATATTGATAGTACCTGCATACCAAGTACCTTGCTCATCAAATGTAACATCTTTTGATACAAGAAAATGTTTTGTGGATGGATTCCACAACCTATATCCCATCTGCTTATCATCATAACCAATAAACACATATTTTTCAGCTTTAGGTTCCAATTTGTGCCTTAATTGTGATGGCACATATGCATAGGCCAAACATCCAAATACTTTGCAATGATCTAGTGTAGGTCTCTTACCCCACCATGCCTCATATGGTGTCATACCTTGCAAGGCTTTACAAGGTAGCCTATTGACCAAATAAGTAGTTGTATTTACAGCCTCAGCCCACAAATAATTTGGGCAATTTTTCTCCTTCATCATGGATCTTGCAAACTCAACAAGAGTCCTATTCCTCCTTTCTGCTACACCATTTTGTTGAGGAGAGTACCTGCAAGTAACCTCTCTTTTTATACCTGCATTCCACAAGTAATCACTGAACTCATTAGAGAAATACTCTCCCACTCCATCTGACCTTAGTCTCTTCAACTTATGTCCTGTAATTCTCTCTGCATACATATGATAATGTTTGAAAGTATTGAATACTTCTGACTTATCTTTGATCACATAGATAGTGATCCATCTGGTAGCATCATCAACATAAAGCACATAATACCTTGAGCCATTGATACTGAAGTCCTTTGATGGTCCCCACACATCTGTGTGTACCAACTCAAGTTTCTCTGAATACATAAACCCATGCTTAGAATAGGGTTGCTTATGAGCCTTACCTAATTGACATGCCTCACATCTGTATGTCATATGTTGACCTGCAACATTAGGCAATCCAAGCACTGAACCATTATTAATCATGTCTTTAATACCTCTTTCATTGAAATGTCCAAGTCTCTTGTGCCAAAGATCTAACTCAGAGATCTTATGTCCTCCATAAGTGAACAAGGCATGACCAACATTACCTTGAACCTTCAATGTGAACAATCTTCCTTCTTTCTTCCCTGAAACAATTTGTTTATACCCATTGCTAGGGTCTTCCACAAACACTCCTTCATTAGTGAACCTCACTTCATAACCTTTTTCCACAATTTGTCGTACACTTATCAAATTCTTAGGAATTGTAGGAACATACAAGACCTTACTCAATAAGGTGCTACCATCCTTGGCTCTCACTGATCCAATTGACTTCACATTGTGCTTTGTGTTGTCACCTGTTTGAACAACATGATTAGATACCTTATTCTCCAAATCAGTCATCAAGGCTATATTACCACTCAGGTGATTGCTACACCCTGAGTCAATGTAGAAGACTCTTTGATCTTCATTCTGCCTTTCACAAGTTGCATTCATTATCAATGTTGAATCTTCCTTCTGATCTGAAGCATAATTGTAGTAGGTATTGTTATATTGTTGACTTTGGAAACCTCTACCTGCATTTCTTCCAAAGTAACCCCTACTACCTCTACCTCTGAAATTACCTCTTTGATTTCTGCCACCTCTTCCTCTTGAATTATAGTTCTAATTGTATCCTCCATTACTTTGAGTGTTATGCCAACAATCATTGGCTAAATGATTTGTCTTACCACAAATCCAGCAAGCTTTGGATCCATCTTTATTACTCTTGGCTCTTCCTCTACCTTTGCCACCTCCTCTTCCTCTTAGGAAGTTGACTTGACTAGTTGTGCCTTCTTCTTCATTTGCTTGTTGCTTTCCTTTGTTAGTTTTCTTCTTGTCTTTAGAGTACATTGCATGACCTGCACTCTTGTCAACATCTCCTTTGATATCATTCTCAAAAGTTAGCATATGTCCTAACAATTGATTCAAATCAGGATTGAAATGATCCAATGAAAGTTCTGTGGACAAAATAAAAGGTTTCCACTTCTCATCACCTCTTAGTCCTGTGAGAATTTGCCTTACCAATTTATCTTCTTCAATGTCTTCATCCACTGCTCCTAATTCATCTGCAATGTCCTTCATGTTTGTCACATAATCAGATATTGATTGTGAAGCCTTCTTCTTGAAAGTAGTAAACTCTGCCCATAAAGATGCCTTTCTTGACTTTGTAGTGTTTTGGAAATGCTCCTCCAAAGCATTCCATATCTCACTTGCACTTTCAAGACCTCTAATGTGAGGTAGCAAGTAGTCATTGACTGCCATATAGATTATGCTCCTAGCTTGAGCATCTCTTTTCATCCAATTCTTCAAATCTGATAATTCTTCCCTAGTTGGAACACTAGGATCTCCGAATTGTGGCTTTTCTTCTTCTCCTGTAATGTAAGCTATCAAATCTTTGCTCATTAGATGAGCTTCCATCCTCATTGACCATGCAGGATAGTTTTCTCTATCCAATTTCTCTATCTCAAGAGAATCTCCCATCTTCCTTCACCTGTATTAACAGATCTTTAAACTTTATGAAGAATAAATGTACCTTGACTTCGAATATTACTTCTTCTGATCCTTTTGACAACTTCAATGTGTCTTCCTTCAAGCTTTCTTCAATCTTTGTCCTTTTGATCCTTCAAGATGTAAAGTTTGTATTTCTGCAGTAGTCGGAGTCTCCCTTTCCTTGATTCTGATGCTTCCTGCTCTGATACCACTGATGGAGAGTGTTAATCTCCAAAAGAACAACCTACTCTTGAACTTAGAACACCTCTATATCAAGAGTAAGTCAAAACCTTCACCAATTTAAGAGATCAATGACCAAATATCAAATTCTTGAACAAACTGTGAAGAAGGAAATTACTCAGAAAGTCTGTTGCATATATCTTTCTCATTGACTGAGTAAATGTGTAAAGTTTTTTATGAAACTTTGCACAAGGTGTCGCCTAAAGATTGCGCACCTCCTCCAAGTCAAATCACTCCAAAAGATTCAGTAGATCTTGAGAAATCTACTTCACAAGTTACCTATGTATAAATCTGCATTTCTGAGAAGTCGATTTGGACACCCCTAACTTCTTAGCTTTAGTTCTCACAATGTCGAGCCCGTTTTATCAAATCCTTTTGGCTGTAGATAGCTTATCTCTCAACTTAGATTTTGAGCTATCATATGTGTAAAACTTTACACTGTGCACTGAGCACTACTCATTTCATTGAACTCAAAATCTGCGCCTGTTTCAGGAGACTGTGAACATTCTTTACATATGAATGTTCCTACACACAATTCTATTAGCCTGATCACAATTGGAAGCTAAAACTTTATACAGAGATCTATCAACTCTAGACTTAGACTTGTACAAAAGCATTCCACAAAAGCTTTATCACAGAAGGAGAAGACACGAAAACTTCGGGCGCAACTTTTCTTCTATTCCTCAGAAAATCAGAATTGAGTTGTGAGAGAGAGTTCTTCACATTCCTATGAACTCTAATGAGTCTTACAACTTACAAATGCACTATTCTCATACTCTCCTGTTGTCTCCTCTTTTGCCCCGACATTTTTCCAAAGTATTTATAGGCAAATATGTACAAGCTTATAACTAGACAAAAGTATAAGTGATCTATGTCTTCACTAATGTACATATGTGTACATATCATTCATCCTGTGAATGTAACCACCTTCTTTGCTTCAAGACTTGATCTTATCTCCATCTTTTTGTCTTCCAAACTTCAATTGGTGATTGGTCTGCACCAACATGCATACATGATGTGGAAGCTTCCAACCTTTTGAGGCTGAAATTGCAATCAAACTTCTAATGGTGGACATCTTAGCTATTGGACTGAGTGTTTCCTCAAAGTCTATGCCATAGGTTTGAGCAAAACCTTTGGCAACCAGCCTTGCTTTATACCTAGATATGCTCCCATCTGCATGCCTCTTTACCTTGTACACCCATTTGTTGCCAATGATTTTCATGTCCTTTGTTCTTGGAACCAATGACCAAGTATCATTTTCTTCAAGTGCTTTGACTTCCTCCTCCATGGCTTCAATCCATTCCCTATGCTTATTTGCTTCTTCAAAAAAGTTAGGTTCTTCACAAGCTATAACTTGACTCATGTAGGCATAGTGTCTTGCAATGAATGAGTCATAAGTTAACCTTTGAACAAGGTATTTAACCCTATTGGATGACCTTACCTCACCATTAGGTGGTAGAATCTCCTCCTCCTTGGTTGAGATGCTTTAAATCCTGGAGTTTCTAGTTTTTCCATATCTTCAACACTTGTAGATTCCATGTCTACCCATCGATGGTCTTCATCATTTGCCTTTTCCTTTCCTTTATTGCAACTCATATGGTTGCTACAACCACTATCAATGTACCATGTAAAATCTGAATTGACTCTTTCACTTTAACCATACATCATACGCAAGTTCTCATTTTCTAAATTTTTTGAAGTACTAGCATAATTACCTTGGTTCCTTTTGTATCCTTGATTGCCTCCTCCTTTGGACCAACAATCTCTTGCATAATGGCCCAATTTTCCCTAATTGTAGCATTCTCCATTGGATGCTTCTCTTCCATGTGCTCTTCCTCCTTTTCTTCCTTGCAAGCTCCTTAACCTTCAAAATGTACTCATTTATGTTAGTAATTGGTGATTTCCTAAGATTATTCAGCTCATTCTTGAGTTGAATCTTCTTTGCCTTGGTTGATGAAGAGTACAATCTCTCCAAGGTCTCCCAAACCTTCTTGGATGTGTCCAAGTCTTGTATATGCCCTATCATGCTATTGCTTATGTGTTGGGATAGAATGAATATGACTCTCCTATCCCTTTCTATCCATTCATTAAGTGCCTTGACATGCCCTTGAAGTGGTGGATCATGTACATGAGGCATTGGCTTCGTGCCCCTCACTAATCCCCACAATCCTTTGCCCATAAGGTTGCTAACTCTAAATTTCCATGGTTGATAATTGCCTTTCTCTAACTTCTCTATTTGTGCATTATACTCAGCCATACTGAGCTCTACGATGCTCCTCTAGCTTCTCCTCAAGTTTTTATATGCTTTAGAAGGTGTGGATATTACCTTTCGATAGCTTCTCCCTTGCTAACCTTCGACTAGTTGAGATCTCGATCAACGTAGCCCCCTTTCGATGTCTTCTTGCTTTGATGAGTCCTCCTTGTGGTTCCACGAGTTGTCTTGATCCCTTCAATTCTTCAATAGGATGCCATTGATGTCTCCAAACCTCCAAAATGTCTCTGACACCACTGATGGGGGATGATTCTAACACCCCAATGCAAAAATGGTAGATGGCTGCCCTCCACTAGGTCCACAAGCAATGATATATGCTCACTGTTCTGAACTTTTCTCTAAACTTGTATAGAGCCTTAAAATGAAATTTTGCAAACTTGTGGTAGACTATAGGAGCTACCATACAAGCTTTAAATCATCCCAAATGTATATTCCAACTGGGAAAACCACCCTCTGCAAACCATGCTACCTGTTTGCAACACTTGCTGCGTATGTGCAGAGATATACCTTCACAAAGTTTGCAATTTCTCACAACTCACTTAGCCAAATAACTTAAAACTTTGCTAAACTTTAGGGAACAATCTGAGAGAACAAATGAAGCTTTAAATCAA
Organism: Ceratopteris richardii; assembly: GCA_020310875.1. Lineage (NCBI taxonomy): Eukaryota > Viridiplantae > Streptophyta > Polypodiopsida > Polypodiales > Pteridaceae > Ceratopteris > Ceratopteris richardii. The sequence goes on along the minus strand of CM035417.1, from coordinate 69,976,086 downwards.
TGAAACTGAGTACAATGAGAGAGCAAACAATGCTCTGCAATCTGGTACAATCAGATTTGGAAAAGCCTAACTACACCTCTAGATAGAGAGGAGCAAAATCATGAGAAAATGAGGTAAGCAAGCAAGGGGGCTGCTTGCTGGAGTTTATGACTTCACTTAACTGTGAGAAACTCGTCGAATGCATATAACTCAAGAAACAAAGGTGGTATGATGCTTATATAGAGTTTTACGTTTCCTACAATCTAGCTAACTACCCATCACCAATCAGTTTAGGTGCACTTTTTGGTGGCTGATTTGATGAGATTTGAATTTGATTGAGTTTTTGTGGAGCTTCTAACTTTATTCCACAACTTTTGGTCTTCCTTTTTTATTGGTCCACTTGAAAAACTCGTGGTTGAGCCTTTTTACATGATTGAGACTTGATTTTCAATAATGAAGACATACTTTCACGGAAGGAGTCTCTATGGATACATATAAGGAGATGAGGAGATGCCAATTTTCAGAAGCAAAGGACAACCTATAAGAGAAGAGCTTGAAAGACTCAACTCATGGTGTGCCAAATATGCATTAGCAAGGTCATATCTACTTAACTCTATCTGTGACTTCCTTCTTCCACACATTAGGAACTATAAAACATCCCAAGAGACTTGGGATACATTGTCTTCATAATTTCTTCCAATACAAGAGCCAGGAAGAACCAATTGTGGATTGAGTTTACCACTCAAAGGAAGCAACCCAAGCAAAGTGTTTCAGAATATGTGACCAAAGTCAAGGATGTGGCTGACCAATTTGCAAGCATAGGAGAGGAGATTGAAGAGGAGCAAATTGTGAGACAAGTAATCAATGGTATCAAGGCAGATGACAAATGGGAAAGCTTCACAACTACTATGGACTTATACATGGACATGTAGATTCGAGATCTTACCACACTCATGGGGCAACTCTTTACCCATGAAGCCAAGCTCAACAAAAATGGAGATTCATCAAGAGGTAACAACTCTTCTGCCCTATACACAGATAAAGGCAAGTCTAGAGAAAGGGAAAAGCAAAAAGATAGAAGATGAAGGTACTACTTCTCAAGCCAACTATGCAGGAAGAGGTAGGAACTCAAGAGGTAGGGGTAGAGGAATTAAGCAAGGTAGGGGGAAACCTTTCAACTCTTCCCCATGTAGTATTTGTGGTTTATCAAATCACACCACAGATGAGTGTTACAAGAACTTTAAGAATCAGAGAGGTAGAGGTTTCCAAAGAGGTGGCTACACACAATCAAGAGGAAGGCTCAACCATAATCAAGGCTACAACAACAATTACAACAATATTGAAACAACAACTACCAAGGCGGCTACAAATCAAGGAAAGAATACAAAAATTACACACTCGATCAAGAAGATTCCCTTCTGATTATGAACATGACTTCAAAGCAAGGTATGAATGATGACCAACTCTTCTATATTGACTCGGGATATTCAAACCATGTGGCACGCAATGTAGCTCTTCTCTAACCTTGAGGAAGCTAAGGGAAAGCACCAAATGCAAACAGGTGATGACACCAAGCATTCAGTGGTCAAGGTAGGAAATGTCAAAACCTCTGATGGAAATAGAAATATGTTGAGTAGGGTTCTATATGTACCTACAATCACCAAGAACTTGATGAGTGTTAGAACAGATTGTGGAAAAGGGTTTGCAGGTTAGATTCAACAAATATGGAGCATTTGTGGATGATCCCCAACATGGATTCAAGATAATTTCCAAGGGAGAAAAGACACGTAGGTTATTTACATTTGAACTTGAAGATACAAGGAATATTGCACTTTATAATTACAAAGATCAAACATTGTAAGAGCTTGAGATTTGGCATAAAAGATTAGGGCATATTGGTGAGAGAATCTTAAAGCAAATATGTAGAGATCAATGTGTGCTTGGGATACCTAATGTATCCAAGCAACACATGATCTATAAATGTGGTGTATGTCAGTTTGGAAAATCCCATAGGTTACCCTTCTCAAAGAAAGGCTACCTACATGAAGATTACTTGGAACTTGCCCACATAGATGTGTGGGGACCAAGTAAAGACCCTTCGATTTTTGGATCAAGGTATTATGTATCTTTCATTGATGAGGGTGGCAGAAAGGAGAAATAGGTTGATTGTTGAAACAGCTAGGTCAATGTTAAATGAAAAAAGGTTACCTAATTACTTGTGGGCAGAGAGTGTATCTACTGCCAGTTATCTTATTAATAGGTTGCCGTCCAAATCACTTGATGGGATGAAGAGGTTGGAGGACATATTTGAATCATCCAACCAAGCAATTAGAAGATCACAAAGGGATAGCAACAAGCCAATTAGATATGAGTATGACACTTATTTAGTTACCAAGCATTCCATTTATCTTGCTAAAGATTTATCACTTGAAGATCCATCATCATATGAAGAAGCAAAGACCAAGACACAATGGAATGAAGCTATGGATGAAGAAATAGAAGCACTCAAGGAGAATGATACTTGGGAGCTATTTCCAAAGAAGGAATCAATGATGATAATTGGTTCTAGATGGATCAAGAGAAATTCAAATGGATCAATAAACAAGTACAAAGCTAGACTTGTGGCTAAGGGTTTTGCACAAACCCAAGGAGTTGATTATGAAGAGACTTTCTCACCTATGGCCAAAATGCCAACCATCAGAGTATTGGTAAGTGTGGTTGCATCAAGAAATTGGAATATGTACCAATTCGATGTAAAAAATGCTTTCCTTAATGGCTCGATTTTAGAGGAGGTGTACATGGCTCAACCTCCTAGTTACGAAGACTCAGGTAAGGTAAATTATGTGTGCAAACTGAAAAAAGCTCTTTATGAATTGAAGCAGGCACCTAGGGCATGGAATCATAGGTTGACTACCTATCTTCAAGACCAAGGATTCATCATGAGCAAAGCAGATACTTCTCTGTTTGTCAAGGGAAGTAATTCAGAGGTGATATACCTATGTGTGTATGTTGTGATATCATACTTATAGGTAGTGATGCTAATGGCATCAAGCAGATCAAGAACCAAATGATTGAGGAGTTCAAAATCAGTGATCTAGGGTCTCTAAAGTATTTTCTTGGACTTGAGTTAGTCTATACAAATTCTGGAATTTATATTACTCAAAGAAAGTATGTGCAAGACATGTTGAAGAATTTCCACTTGGAGAATGCCAAGATAGCTAGCACTCCTATGGAGGTAAACCAAAAATTGAGTGCTCATGAAGGTGATGTGCTTGAAAATATTACAGGATATCAAAGCATAGTAGGAAGCCTAAACTATGCTACATTGACAAGGATTGATATTGCTTATGGAGTAAGTGTCTTAAGTCAATTTATGCATAAACCTAGAGCACCTCACTTGGAAGCTGCCAAGAGGATTTTGAAGTATCTCAAGGGTACTCAAAATCAAGGTGTATACTTTCCATATACTTCAGATTTGGACATCAAGCTTTATTCAGATGTAGATTGGGCAGGTTGTAAGGATGACAGGAGGAGTATCTTTGGTTATCTTTCTTTTGCAGGTTATAAGCCCATTTCATGGTCTTCCAAGAAGCAACCTATTGTTGCTTTATCCTCAACAGAGTGTGAATAGAGAGGATTAGCAAATGCTACTCAAGAATCCATATGGATTAGATTACTCTACTCAGATTTGGGACTTCATACTCATTCACCTATGATTTTTGGTGACAATAAAAGCTCTTTACATCTTGCAACAAATCCTATTTATCATGCAAGAACCAAGCGTATAGAAGCTCACTACCACTATGTGAGAGAGAAGCTATTGAGCAAGGAGACTCAACTTGCATATGTATCCACTAATATGCAATGTGGAGATTTATTGACCAAAGCACTTGATTGTACTAAACTTTGACTCAACAAATCAAGAAGACACTCAAGGGAAGTAGAAACATGATTTTCTACAAGAAGCTCTTCACATTACTTGAGTAGCATGAGTAATAGTAGCAACAACCTTTACAAAGTAGAAGAAATTATCCTTTATACTTTTTCAAGTGTCCTTTTTCACACTTGAAATTTGGTCCTTATACTCTCCAATCTCAAAATATGCTACTTTAGAGCTTCTAAAAATTCTAAGAAAAATATATATGCTTCTACTATACATGAGAAAGACTCTTCCTCATTTTTACATCATTTGGATCATTATTAGTACATCAAAATGTCAAATGACAAGAAATTTCCTTCGAAAATGCTTCTTCCAACACTTATACACACGGCTACAAGACGATCAATTTCACATAAAATCACTAGCACTGCATTTAAATTTTCTTAACCAAACTACAAAAGAGGCGCAATGACTTTATTTTATGTTAAACATATAAAGCTGAAATATATACAAAACTGTCTCTGCAAAATCCAAAAGAGTTTTTCTATTGAGGTCACGGATGGTAAACCAAATGGAATTCAATTTCTTGGTGCTAGGAAACCTTTTTCTTTTGAGCAAGAACTTTTTCGACAATATGTTTCCTATAAACCAAATATGCCATAGTTACTTTTATATGTAGATATGTAGAACCTCAATCATGAACTTGTGGTTTAAGTAGAAT
>CM035417.1:69851506-69966506 GCA_020310875.1 Ceratopteris richardii | reverse complement strand
CACTTTGTAAAGACTTTTTGCCATTGTGAGTAGGAGAGTTCCGAATTTTCAAATTTGCTCCTTCTTCTTCTTGCATTTTCCTACTTGTGAGCTTCCATGTGTGTTTGTAGCTTGAAATGAATGCATGGAAGTGTTTTCTATTGAATTCATTGCTTTTTTGAAGTGTGTAAGGTGTGTGTGAGGCATGAGGAGGTGTGTGGTGAAACGAGGTGAGTTGCGTAGCTTTTTTTTTTCCCATATCTTGAAGTATATTTGTCAGAATCGGACAGGAGCACCACCGTTGGATGTGTCTCGTCAAGAGCTTCATTGCCCATAGTCCAAGTTTGAAGCTTAGAGAAAAGTCCATTTTTGTGCATACTACTGTTTCATGTATTATGACACCATTTCCACTTATGAGAGTGATTATGTGCATGATGACACTTCCATTTCATAAAAGTTACCACACTTCATTGATCATTGTGTAAGTGCACATCTTCATACACTCGTTTAGGTTCAAGATACTTCTCGGATTGATAATTAAAATGTGTGATCCCCACTATATGCACTTGGTGATAGAGGAATAGTCTCTTTTGTCACAAGCCCTAAGTGTATGCTTAGGTACACATGTTTTTTTGGCACAATTGCCGGGGAAGTATGAGTCCAATCGAGGTGCTCGCATGATGGTAAGAGCTCTTAGGAGAAGATACAAGTTGTGAAGAGGTGAATGATCTGCTTTGGTAAGTCAAATCCTTTTGCACTTATTACTTTGCACTTGGAAAGTGTGTGTAGTAAGTTAATAGACTTAGGGGAGAGAGTGAGTAGGAGTAGAAAGTAGGAAGTAGAGAGGAGAAATAGCGTAGGTAGCTAGATATCTCAAAATCTCAAAAAAAAAAAAAAAAACTTTTCTTTCTGTACCTCTCAGCCTTGGGTATAAAAGCCAAGAAATTCATTTGCAAAAGTCACTTGTCTAGGAAAGTATTCTGGAGAGTAGACGAACTGTATTGTGGCCAAGCGATCATGCACACTTGTTGCTTTAGAGGAAAGCTAAGCAAGGAGGGAATCAATAGAGGGCAACAAGGAGGTGAGAATACCTACAATCTACTGAAAAAATCAAATTAAAACCTCTAAAAATGTGACCGCAAGTGTAATCGGTATCGCGGGGTGGATATCGTGGAATAGAGGGAGTTTTTATTTTTGACATGCACATAGGGAAAGAGGAGAGCACAGGGATCACATAGGTATAAAAAACTTCAAAAAATCTTTTAATTTGAGTGAGTTAAGCCCAAGTATCGAGACCAGTCGAGTTCAAGTATCACGATACTTGAATTCCCGTGTATCACAATACCTGGCAGGTATCATGTATCGTTGATACCTCTTACTCCCCGTGTATCACGATACCTTGGTATCGTGTATCGTCGGGTTGAGTATCACGACACTCAAGTATCGTGTATCGCAAGGCTTCGTGTATCGTGTATCATCGATACTTTGGTATCCTGTGTCACCGATCACGAGGTATCCTGTATTGCGAGACTTCGAGTATCGTGTATCACCGATCCCTAAGTATCGTGTATCGTGACTACCTCGTATCATGATACTGAGGTATCGTGTGTCCTATTGGTCGTGTATCAGGATACCTTAGTATCATGTATCATGCCCATTGGTATTGTGACCTTGTGTATCATGTATCATGTATCATCATTATATTGGTATCATGTATCGTGATCATCGTGTATCGCAGAGAAGAGATCTCAGAAGTAAAGCTTGTATACATATGTACATTACAGTTGCAAATTCTTGTACTATGAGTATAGATAATATTTAGGATGATAAGGAGTAATGTAATAGACGTGGGATAAGTCTAGAAACATATGTATATAAGTCAATGATGTAAAGAAATAGGTGAGAGAGTCATTAGAAGCCAAGTGTCATTGTGATAAATGTGTAGAGAGTCATCTTCACGGGTTAGCATCGAGTCTTTCTCTGATTTCTCTCAGCCTCATCATGCGTATCAAGAAATATTTTGTACACATCTAATCTAGAAGCTAATGAAGATATGTTAAAGTTTCATGGTCTAATTCCTTTCATGATGTGAGTATGATCAATAGGAACATGTGTATGTAAAGTCTGTAGGTAGACCTCTCAGAGTCGTGCACTTTTTCGTGTCAATGTTTTCCTTAGATCTCAGTGCACAATGTAAAGTTTTTTATGAATGAGCATTCAAATCTAAGTTAGAAGATAAGGAAGCTATGGCTAAAAGCATTTAGCAAAACGGGACCTGTGCTGTGAGAAATCAACCTTAGAAGTTACCTATGTCAAAGTAATCTGTTTAGGAAGACAGTTTCTAACATACTTTTGATCTTAAGGATCAAATTAAAGTTTTAATGATTCTTTTGAAGGACTAATGGTTGACATGATTGTGCAAAGGTAGCAAGGAGATATGTGCATCATTAGTTTGAAGAAATTTGAAGATATGTGTAGGTAATGAAGTCAATCTTTGAAGCAGACTTCTTGAAGAAGAAAGATTCTCACTCAGAGAAGTGATAATTGAAGATTTGGTAAATGAAGGTAATATCTGTGTAAATTTTGGTCCATAAATGATATAGAGGTGCTCTTAAATCAGTATAGATCAAACCTTTGGAGATTTAGAGGTCTCCAACAGTGGTATCAGAGCTGAAGGTGTAATACCAGTGAAGTAAAGGCATTGGAAGTCCCGACTGTTGAAGATATTGAAGTTCCTTCAAATTGAAGGTGGACAAGGTCAAATTCTTGTAGGCAACCTGAAGAAGTGAAAAGCAGGAGTTCAAAGGATCAAGAAGGATTAAAGCCTCATATCAAAGGTACACTATATTATCATAAATCCTAGTAATTGCAGACACAGAAGATCAAAGATGGGAGAAAGCTCGAAGATTGATAAGCTAGATAGGGAGAACTATCCAGCTTGGTCCATGAGGATGGAGGCACACCTCATGAGAAAAGATTTGATGGCATTCATTACAGGAGAAGAAGAAAAGCCTGAGTTTGAAGATCCTAGTGTTCCAGCTAGGGAGGAACTTGCAAGTTTGAAGAATTGGATGAGAAAGGATGCTCAAGCTAGGAGCATCATTTACATGGCTGTAAATGATTATCTTCTACCTCACATTAGAGGATTAGAAAGTGCAACAGATGTGTATTCTTTCTATTCAACTCTTCATACATGTGATGGATGATACATCCAATACTCATCATCTATTCATCTATATTTCATCTCTATATTCTAATATGAACATCTACACGTATCTATATATACATATGAGTATTGATTCGTTATTACTTCAAGTATATTGAAGTATTTACAAAACTAATGTACATATGTTTTAAAGAACTTTGCTCCCTGAACCTTCTCTTCATTTCATGAAGTTGGACTTCAAACTTTTCTTCATATCTTCACTTCTAGGCTTCATAATCACCAATTGTTTATTGTCCTGCTCCAACAACTCCCCCTCAATCATCAATTGTGATTACCTGCATCTTCTTTATTCCTACCATATCTTTAAATCTCTGCAACTTTGGTCCATCCAAGCTTTTTGTCATCATATCTGCAAGTTGATCTTTTGTAGGAGTATGCATAACTTCTATTTCTTTATCAACAACCTTTTCTCTCAGAGAATGATATTGAATCTCAATATGTTTAGTTCTAGCATGGAATACAGGATTTGCTGCCAAATATAAAAAACTCATATTGTCTCCACAAATGATAGGAGTACTCTGAACAATATCAAAACTCTTCATAAGAGTCTTTAACCATATTACTTCCTTTGCAGCTTCTACCATGCCTTTGTATTCTGCTTCTGTAGATGATAAAGCAACTGTATGTTGCTTCTTAGAGCACCATGAAATTAGCTTATCTCCCACATAACACAAGTATCCATGTGTTGATCTTCTATCATCAGAATTACCTGCCCAATCTGCATCACTGTATATCTTGACTCTTGTATCTGAAGTAAAACCATAATACAAACCTTCTTTAAGTGTGCCCTTGATGTACCTAAGTACTCTTTGTCCTGCAATCCAATGTTCCTTTCTAGGACAATGCATGAATTGAGATAGAACTCCAACTGCATATGATAAGTCAGGTCTTGTTAATGTAGCATAAATCAGGCTACCCACCAAACTCTGATAAAGCTTCATATCTTTGAATTCTTCTCCTCCATATCTACTCAATCTATGATTCACTTCCATTGGAGTTGGTGCAATCCTGCAATCTTCCATTTTAAATTTGGTTAGCAAATTTTTCAGATACCTTTCTTGAGTTACATATACTCCATGTTGAGTATATGAAATCTCCATTCCCAAAAAGAATGACAAATTTCCCAAATCAGTGATTTTGAATTCTTTCTCCATCTGCTTCTTAATCATGTGTATACCTTTGTCATCTGTTCCTGTAAGTATTATGTCATCAACATAAATACAAACATAAATAAATCCATCCTCACTTGCTTTGACTAGCAAGCTACTATCTCCCTTTAATGCTTGAAGTCCAAGTTCCTTTAAGAACTTTACAAGCCTATAATTCCATGCCCTTGGGGCCTGCTTCAACCCATACAAAGATCTCTTGAGCTTACACACATAATTTGGATACACTTGATGTTTGAAACCATCTGGTTGTTCCATGTAGACTTCATCTGAAATATAACCATTCAAAAAAGCATTCTTCACATCTAATTGAGATAATTTCCAACCTTTGCAAGCAGCAATTGCTATGAGAGTCCTTATGGTTGTCATTTTTGCAATAGGACTATAAGTTTCATCATAGTCCACACCATATGTCTGTGCATATCCCTTTACAACAAGCCTGGCTTTGTACCTAGATACACTTCCATCTGCAAACCTTTTTGTTTTGTAGACCCATTTACATCCAATGATCTTCTGACTATTTGGTTTAGGAACCAAATCCCAAGTCTCATTTTCCATCAATGCATCATATTCCTCCTGCATAGCTTTTTCCCAATTCTTCTTCCCTTTGGCTTCATCATATGTGGATGGATCTTCATCTGCTTTTAACATGTAAGCATAATCTTTAGTAGTCAAGAATGAAGTATCATAGCTATACCTTGTAGGTTGCCATTTGTGCCTAGATGACCTTTTGAGTTCTCCACTTCTTGAAGTTTTTGGTTCATCACATTCTGGATCAAACCTTGGCACTTCTTCAACTTCAACCTGTACTTCATTGTTCTCCTCTTCATCAAATATCTGAACCTTTGATTTACCTTTCTTTTGATTCGCAACTTCTTCCACATCTGCATGAACATTAAGTGTACCTGCATACCAAGTACCTTGCTCATCAAATGGAACATCCTTGGACACAAGGAATCGCTTTGTGGATGGACTCCACAACCTATAACCCATTTGCTTGTCATCATAACCAATGAATACATACTTCTCTGCTTTAGGTTCCAATTTATGCCTCAATTGTGATGGCACATATGCATATGCCAAGCATCCAAATATTTTACAATGATCCAAGGTTTGTCTCTTACCCCACCAAGCTTCATATGGTGTCATACCCTGCAAAACTTTACATGGAAACCTATTGACCAAATATGTGGCTGTGTTTACAGCCTCAGCCCACAAATAATTAGGGCAATTTTTCTCCTTCATCATGGATCTTGCAAACTCAACAAGAGTTCTGTTTCTTCTTTCTGCTACCCCATTTTGTTGAGGAGAATACCTGCAAGTAACCTCTCTCTTTATACCTGCATTCCACAAATAATCACTGAACTCATTAGAGAAATACTCTCCCCCTCCATCTGACCTTAACCTGTTCAATTTTTTACCTGTAATTCTTTCTGCATATGCATGATAGTGTTTAAATGTGTTAAATGCATCATCAACATATATGACATAATATCTTGAACCATTTATACTGAAGTCCTTTGAAGGAACCCATACATCTGTATGTACCAATTCAAGTCTTTCTAAATACATAAAACCATGCTTATTATATGATTGCTTGTGAGCCTTACCTAGCTGACATGCTTCACATCTGTATGTCATGTGTTGACCTGCAACATTAGGCAATCCAAGCACTGAACCATTGTTAGACATTTCTTTGAAAGTGTCCAAGTCTTTTATGCCAAAGATCCAATTCAGATACCTTTTGCTCTCCATATGTAAACATAGCATGTCCAATATTACCCAGTATCTTTAATGTGAAGAGCCTTCCTTCCTTCTTTCCAATAACAATTTGTTTATACCCTTGACTAGGGTCTTCAACATAAACTCCATCATTAGTGAACCTTACCTCATATCCTTTTTACACAATTTGTCCTACACTAATTAAGTTCTTTGGAATTGTAGGAACATACAGAACCTTACTCAAGAGAGTACTTCCATCTTTGGCTTTAACTGAACCAATTGACTTTACTTTGTGCCTTGTATTATCACCTGTTTGAACTGTATGATTGATTGCCTTATGATCTAGATCAGTCATCAAAGCAATGTTTCCACTCAGATGATTGCTACATCCTGAGTCAATATAAAATACTCTTATGTCTTCATGTGAGGCTTCACATGTTGCATTCATAATAAGAGTTGAATCTTCTTTCTGATCTGATGCATAATTATAGTAGGTGTTATTATAGGATTGATTTTGGAAATTTCTTCCTCCACTTCTTCCAAAAGAATTCCTACCACCTCTACTTCTGAAGTTTCCTCTCTGATATCTGCCACCTCTTCCTCTTTGACTAAAATTCTGATTAAAGTTACCATTGCTTTGATTATATGCAAACAATCATGAGATAGATGATTGGTCTTACCACATATCCAACAAGATCTGACATTATCTTTGTTATTTCTGCCTCTTCCTCTACTTCTGCCACTTCCTCTTTCTCTTAAGAAGTTTGCTTGACTTGGAGTACCTTCATCTTCAAATAATTGTTGCTTTCCTTTGCTAGCTTTCTTCTTGTCTTTAGAATACATTGCATGACCTGCACTCTTATCAACATCTCCTTTGATATCATTCTCAAAAGTTAGCATATGTCCCAACAATTGATTCAAATCAAGAGTGAAATGATCTAATGAAAGTTCTGTAGACAAAATAAAAGGCTTCCACTTCTCATCTCCTCTTAGCCCTGTGAGAATTTGTCTTATCATCTTATCTTCTTCAATATCTTCATCAACTGCACCTAAAGAATTAGCAATGTCTTTCATCTTTGTCACATAATCAAATATTGATTGTGAAGCCTTCTTCTTAAATGTAGTAAACTCTGCCCATAATGAAGCTTTCCTTGATTTGGTTGTATTATGAAAATGCTCTTCCAAAGCATTCCATATGTCACTTGCACTTTCAAGTCCTCTGATATGAGGAAGCAAATAATCATTTACTGCCATGTAGATTATGCTCCTTGCTTGAGCATCCTTCTTCATCCAAATCTTTATATCTGCAAGCTCTTCCCTAGTTGGAACACTAGGATCTTTAAACTCTGGATTTTCTTCCTCTCTTGTGATGTATCCCATCAGATCTTTGCTCATAAGATGAACTTCCATTCTCATAGACCAAGCTGGATAGTTCTCTCTATCCAACTTCTCAATTTGGAGACTATCTCCCATCCTTTCTTCACATGTACTATCAAATCTTTAATCCTTATAAGGAATGAATGTACCTTAGCTTCGAATGTTGCTCCTTCTGATCCTTTTGATAACCTTTATGTGTCTTCCTTCAGTCTTTCTTCCACACTTTATCCTTTTGAACCTTCAAGGTGTGAAATTTGTATATCTAGAGCAGTCGGGATCTTCCTTTCCTCAATTTTGATACTTCCTGCTCTGATACCACTGATGGAGAGTGTTAATCTCCAAAAGAAAAAGCTATGCTTGATGTTAGACCACCTCTATATCAAGAATAACTTTAAACTCCAACCAATTTTGGAAGACAAGCACCAAACTGTCAAGGTTTTAACTAAGTGTGAAGAAAGTCATTTCACAGAAAAGTCTGCTGCACATTATTGACTCATTGACTAATCATTTGTGTAAAGTTTCTGATGAAACTTTGTAGAATATGTTGTCTAGAGTTTCCACACCTCCTCCAAGTTAAATCACTTCAAAAGCTTAAGTAGATTATGAGAAATGATCTAAACAATCTACCTATGTCTAAAACTACCTTCTTGTAGAGTCGACTTTGATACCTGCAACTTCTAACACATGGTTCTCCCAAACTAGAACCCGTTTAAACGAATGCTTTTAGCCATATATAGCTTACCTTCCAAATTAGATTTTGACTCCTCACTTGTGTAAAACTTTACACTGTGCACTGAGAACTAACCATTTCTTTGACCATCGGGATTGTGCCTGTTTTAAAAGACACTCAACACTTTCTCACATATAGATGTTCCTACACAAAATTCTCTCAGCCTGTTTGCAATTGGACTCTCAAACTTTAACCATAGATAGATTAACTATGGACTTAGGTGTGTACAAAATTATTTTTGATAAAATCAAACACAGAAGGAGAACTAGAGAAAAGATCGACGTGCAATTCTCTGAACATTCTTTCTATTCAACTCTTCATACATCTGATGGATGATACATCCAATACTCATCATATATTCATCTATATTTCATCTCTATATTCTAATATGACCATCTAGACGTATCTATATATACATATGAGTATTGATTCGTCATTACTTCAAGTATATTGAATTATTTACGAAACTAATGTACATATGTTTTAAAGAACTTTGCTCCCTGAACCTTCTCTTCATTTCATGAAGTTGGACTTCAAACTTTTCTTCATATCTTCACTTCTAGGCTTCATAATTACCAATTGTTGATTTTCGTGCTCCAACAATGACTCTCATCTTGAATGCAACTCATGAAGTAGTAGGAGAAGACCAAAGGGTGTTCTATATTGACTCAGGATGTAGCAATCATCTGAGTGGAAATATATCATTGATGACTGGTATGGAAGCAAAGGTGAATGGACATACAGTTCAAACAGGTGACAACACCAAGCATAAAGTGGAGAGCATTGGATTAGTGAAGACAAAGAGTGGAAGTACACTCTTGAGCAAGGTACTTTATATTCCTACTATTCCTAAAAACTTGATAAGTGTAGGGAAAATTGTGGAGAAGGGATATGAAGTCAGATTCACAAATGATGGTGTTTATGTGCAAGATCCAAATCAGGGATATAGAAATATCATTACAGGTAAAAAGGAAGGAAGGTTGTTTACTCTCAAAGTCCGAGGTAATGTGGGACATGCTTTATTTACTTATGGAAGTCAAAAGATGTCTAAATTAGACCTATGGCATAAAAGCCTAGGTCATTTCAATGAGAGAGCCATAAAGGAAATGTCAAAGAATGATGTGGTGCTTGGTTTGCCAAATGTTGAAGGTCAACACATGGTGTACAAGTGTGAAGCTTGTCAATTAGGTAAAGCACACAAAAGTTCATACAATAAATCAGGGTACAAGTATTCAAATATGCTTGAATTGGTTCATACAGATGTGTGGGGTCCTTCAAGGGACTATAGCATAAATGGATCTAGATATTATGTGTTGTTTCTTGATGATGCAACCAGATGGATTACTTTATATGTAATCAAGGACAAATCAGAAGTGTTCAAGACATTCAAGCATTATCATGCTTATGCAAAAAGGATTATAGGACAAAAGCTCAAGAGGTTGAGATCAGATGGAGGGGGAGAGTATTTCTCTAAAGAGTTTGATGATTATTTGTGGAATGCAGGTATAAAAAGAGAAGTAACTTGCACGTACTCTCCTCAACAAAACGGAGTTGCAGAAAGAAGAAATAGAACTCTTGTAGAGTTTGCAAGAGCAATGATGAAGGAAAAGAATTTTCCAAACTACCTATGGGCAGAAGCTATCAACACTGCAACATACCTTGTGAATAGGTTACCTTGTAAAGCTTTGGATGGAAGAACACCTTATGAAGCATGGTGGGGTAAGAAACCTACTCTTGATCATTGTAAGGTATTTGGATGTTTAGCATATGCTTATGTTCCTTCACAATTAAGACATAAGCTAGAACCCAAAGCAGAGAAGTATGTGTTTATTGGGTATGACGATAGATAGATAGGTTACAGATTGTGGAGTCCATCTACAAAGCAATTTCTTGTTACCAAAGATGTTACATTTGATGAGCAAAGCACATGGTATACAGGGTCAACAAATGTTTATGCAGATGTTGAAGAAATACAAAGGAAAGGGAAGACGAAAGTAAGTGCGTATGAAGAAGATATTGATGTTGTTGATTATAAAAGTAAATTGCAGGACAATGTTGAAGATGGGCCAAGATTTGATCCAGAATCAAAAGTGGTTGAGACTTCAAGAAGTGTAGAGGTCAAAAGATCCTTGAGAGAAAGAAAAGAACCTATAAGGTATAGCTATGATACATCTTTCCTAACAACAAGAGATTATGCTTACATTGTGAAGACAGAAGAGGATCCAATCACATATGAAGAAGCTAAAGGTAAACAGAATTGGGAGAAGGCAATGCAAGAAGAGTATGATGCTCTACTTGAAAATGAAACATGGGAATTGGTGCCAAGACCAAAGAATCAGAAGGTCATTGGATGTAAGTGGGTGTATAAAACAAAAAGCTTTGTAGATGGTAAAGTGTCTAGATACAAGGCTAGACTTGTGGTTAAAGGTTATGCCCAAACTTATGGGGTAGATTATGATGAAACCTTTAGTCCTATTGCTAAGATGTCTACAATTAGATCATTGATTGCTATTGCTGCTTGTAAAGGATGGAAGTTATCACAATTAGATGTGAAGAATGAATTTCTGAATGGATAGATTGCAGATGAAGTATACATGGAGCAACTAGAGGGGTTCATGGATTCAATTGGATCAGATTATGTGTGTAAGCTCAAGAGAGCTTTGTATGGTTTGAAGCAGGGGAGTATATCAGGGACCTCAGCTCTTCCCAAGAGACGATGAACTTTGAAGTCTTGGATTAATATCAACTAGGAGTCTAGAAATCTGTTTGTGCATTTGATACAATAAGCGTTGAGCAATTCTTAAATTTATTTTCTTAGGAAGAAAAGAGTGACCTTCATGTTATCTCTAAAGGAAAATGTCTCATAAAAAACTATGCCAATTTTCTTTTTTCAAATGGATTTGTGGCTATCCTAAGGAGAGCCTATGGGTAGATGTCTCCTATTTACTTAACAACCTTTATCAGTGTCCTATACAATAGGGGGGCATGCTTGACACTATCATCGGTCAAGATATCCAAGGGGGGTTGTTGTATAATTCATGAGATCTGAAGGCTAAATATTTGGATTCTAAAGGTTAGAATATGATATATATTTACCTTGGTTTAGCCCTTGAATTACACTTGGAACATGCGTGAACCTTTGGCTAGAACCCTTAGTTTTAACCCTTGGGATATTTATTCATATGATCTCCCAGTTGAATGGTGGTGAATTAGGCTTGCTTTATCCTAAGGTGTGGGAACCTCAGTCTTGAGAGAAAATTCCCTAAGTGCCACCTTGGGGTGTACATGAGAGCATATTTCTCATTTGATTTAGAAGACACATGATAGACCTTGGGAAGTCGAAAGGCATGTGATATCCCTTGGGAAATTGTCCACATGAGGGACACTTAGGTGGACACTTGGACAAGCCTAGATGTTGAGATATCAAGCTCCATGTGCGATGATCCAAGATGACACATATCACTTTTTCATTTCACTGGCATGTATAGTGGTCATGCTCATATATTTTAGGGATAATTCATTGAGATTTACTCGATTTATCTACCGAGAATGATGGAACATTTTGTTCTTGCCATCTCACTTATTTGCGAACATTAGGATTTTTTGTATGTACTATTCGTGATATATTGCACTAGTTGTACTATTGTATTAGGTCATTCATGTACTTTATCTTTAAGTAATAGAAGAACAAGAAGAAGAACATTCTTCCTTGCCTCAATCTATGTGTGCTACTCTTTGAGTGTGAGAGTGTGTGAGTGAGCTCTCTTCCTTATCTCCTTTCTTGTGACATGGTATGAGAGCCAGTGTGGTTGTAGAGGGCTCGGGGAGAAGGCCAACAGTGAAGAATATGCAAGACGGCATGGAGAAAGTGCGATTCACAATGACCTCAGATTGTTACAAAAATTGGTGTGACGATAGAAGACATCAATTTTTTCGCAAGTTAGCTCTTTAGGGTCACTCATTTTTCTCAGATTTTTGTGTTGGAGCCATCTCAAGCTCCATTTTGAACTTGTAGGGTGGGGCCCATGAAAAAACCAAGTCAGTTTGCAAAAGTCTAACTTGCATTCTATTCGACAACACTCAAATATTTCATGTCCAAAATTTTAAGCGATTATGTGTACTATTGATACATGAAAATTGCAATAAGATCAAACTGTCATGTCATAGAGTGACAGTATTCAAGCAGAGGTACTGAGTCTAATGTCTTTATAGTGTTGCAAATTATTGTAGAAATGGCAAGTGCTGATGGAACTAGTCAGCTTATGAGCAATAAGCTAGACAAGAACATCTTCTATGCTTAGAGATTCAAAATGATGAATTTCTTGATGAGAAAAGGCTATTGGAAGTACATCAAACGAGAGAATGAAAATGCTCTATAGGTACCAAAGAGGAATCAAAATATAGACGAGTTAAGAGCATATGAAGAATGGAATCAAGAAGCACAAAAGCTAATGTATTGGTTGTCTGTTAGCATATAGAATAGCATCATTGAGCACATAAACAATTCCAAAACCCTCAAAGAGGCTTGGAACAATTTGGCCACATTGTATGAGACCAATAACAAGGCACAAAAATTGCAACTCAAGAATGAAATGCGAAAAAAGAGCATGTTGGTAAGTGACTACACCTTGAAAATCAACAGCATATGTGAGTCACTTGCATCTATTGGCATAAATATAGGTGAATATGAAAAGGTGGAAGTGCGCCTTTGTGGTTTAGAAACCTCATATAAGCAGTTCAAAACATCTATTTAGACCATGGAAAATATTTCAAATTTTGTTGATCTCGTATCCATGTTGATAATTTGAGAAAAGAATCTTGGTGAGGACTCAAAATATCAAGGAAAACCTATTTCTAAGCAAGCATTCTATTCTAGTAGAGGAAGAGGTAAAGGCACAAGCTTCAAAAGTGGAAGAGGACACAATAGCCAAGAACAAGGTCAGCAATAGAATCATGTAGGAGGCAGAGGACAGTTTCAAGGTAGGGGGAGCCAAAGAGGTCATAGAAATTTCCCAAGAAATGATTCAGGTAATGGAAATAAAGGATGTTGGAATTATGGTAAACTTGGTCACTTTGAATGTGATTGCACGTTGAAAAATCAAAATAATAGAAGGCAACAAAATAACTATGCATCGGCAAGTGCAGATGATTCTAAGAAGATGTTCATGGTCCAACATCATATTATGAATACGATGTCTACTCATGTTTCAAAGAGGAGGTGAATACATGTCAAATGAGTTCAATAACTTTCTAAAAAGTCATGAAATTTGACAACAATTTTCATGCAGGTACACACCACAATAGAATAATAGACATATTATATAAATAGCAAGAGCCTTGATGGTTGGGAATAATAGGCCTCATTGTTATTCAAAAAAAGCTATGCACACTATTGTATACATCATGAATAGAACTCTGACTGCTATTGGATATCTAGTTACACATGAAGATAAGTTTATAGGTAAAAAGCCAAACTTATCACAAATAGAAGTGTTTGGTTGTGTTGCATATGTACGTGTTCTAGATGAGCTGAGGATGAAGCTTAATCCAAAAGCAAAAAAAATGTACCTTTATTGGGTACTCCCTTGAGCAAAAGGGATATAAATTTTACAACCCACTCACTCGATAGGTGAAGGTTAGCAAAAATGTGGTGTTTGATGAAATGTCAAGCTTCTATGTAGATGCCAAAGAAGAAATTAATATTGAATCAAATGACAAGGAAATTCTGAAAAATCAAGTGCAAAATCTCAAGTTTTGAGTGGACCGAATGTGTCACCAGGCAATAGATCCAAATCAAATCTATGGAGTGGAAGATTGCATGGAAATTTTAGTCCAGCAAATTCATCAACTACACCCAAGAAAGGAAAAGAAAAATTTTCTATTGATAGTAAAACATCTACAAGTCTTGAATACATCGATGGAGACTCAAGTAGTTCATAAACCTTGATGAGGAACTTGGATTGCCCTCTGTGAAGATTCCAGGAGTAAGAAAGGCACATGCAGATGATACAAGGATAAGTGATCGAAGACCAAGAAGATCTCGGAGGATGTAGAATTCAGTGCAATGATTGACATATGACAACCACATGGCTTGTCATTGTGCCTACATGACAAAGGTAATACAAGATGTTGAACCTTCTTGTTTTGAAGATGCAATTGGAAATGGAGATTGGGAGAAACCCATAAATGAGGGGATGGTTGCACTTTATGGAAATGAAACATGGAAGTTCGTTCCATTGTTGCAAGGAAAGAAACCCATAGGATGCAAGTGGGTTTACAAAGGTGAAGTACAATTCTGATGGTAGCCTAAGTAGGTATAAACCACAATTGGCAGCAAAAGCATATGGAATTGATTATGAGGAAATTTTCAGCCCTATAGATAAAATTCATACTCTTAGATCACTTGTTGAATTAGCTACAACAAAAGGATGGACTTTGCATTAGATGTATTTGAATAATGCCTTCTTACATGGTGAGTTGCAGGAAGAAGTATACATGGACGAGCCACAAGGATTGTTACCATTAGTGTCCATGTGAAATGCCAAATGGACACTCGACACTTTTTTATATGTTCTTTCATAAAACATATAGTGGCTTGGTTAGCCATAGACTATAAGTTCCACCGCATTTGTAACACCTAAGAAGTCCATGTTCGTGCTCCCTATGTATTGTGTTTTTTTGCATATTCTGCAACCTCAATTGCGAAGTATTGTGTGTGGTTCTAGTTACTCCATTTTCTATTCAAAGGATATCATCCTGGAGCTCGACAATCCTTCTATTGTAATTGACTTTGATAGTCATCAAGAACTGGTTTGTCAATGATAAGCGTATTGTTTGATTCATTAAGCTTAGGCATGTCCTCTGAGGGGTTTGTAAGGCTCCCTTTTTCAAGCTCAATATAGAGCCCCTTACATCTTATGACAACTTCACCATTATGATTATTACGTATGATGCCATAAACGTTCCATACTAGAGGGCATAGAGAACATTCGTTCCTTTATAGCCAAGTGTTCAAAGGAGACTTAGTTAAGGGAAAGTCCTTGTAGGCCTTTGGATGCCTTTACATAGGATGGCTTGTCAATGATCTTGTTTCCATTGATAAGCAATCGAGGTTATAAGTTAAATTTGTGGGGAAACCTTGGCATTGGGACCTTGGATGAGACAACACCATGTATAACACCATTCGAGAATGCTTCATGAAAGGCCATACCTTCTATCTATGGGGAATAGAGGAATGGAGCATCAAAACGACATGATGAGAGTTGAGAATGAAAGGGGGAAGCAAAGTTTGATGCTTAATGCACTAAACCCTAGCTTAATGCACTTCATGCTTAATACCTACTCAGTAGGAAGTCGACATGATGAGAGTTGAGAATGAAAGGGGGAAGCAAAGTTTGATGGTTAATTCACTAAACCCTACCTTTTGCAATACCCAAGGTGCCTCTTCAAATCATGCACAAAATTTAGTACATTCACCAACAGTTCTGAGGTCTATTTCCAAATTTGAGATGTTTTCCTTCATATAAGATGTTAACAAAATTCAGGTTTGCAAAGTGGCTTCAAAGACATAATTTCTAGGGCTTGTGAAAAGACATAATTTCTAGGGCTTGTGAAGAAAAGCAATACCATTCCAAATAATGTAAGAAGGAGACAACGTAGATGTATAGTGTAATACCTTCCTTTTCTTTCTCTTCCTCACACATGCATGCAAACTACTCATGGGCAGCTGAAATGACCATCCAACCCAAATAATACAGCCATGGTATCATCAGATGACCTAGAAGGCTGTCTGTATGCACAAGTTGGATACGAGTCGTATCATGAATCATCGTATGCCTAACCTGCGACCTAATTGGGATCCACCAAAGCAAATTTAAATCGGAGGCAACAATCATAAGAGCACCTCGATCGTGTCTCCACATGAGACATACTCCAGAGTCAAGAGGAATGGGGACCCGATCGGGGGACAACAGCAGATGGACTGACGACGACTCGAAGGAGGAGTCGGGAGATCTGGGACTCCAACCAGCCACCGAACGTCAGATCGTCAGTGGTTGTCGAGCCACTGAACGTCAGATCGTCAGTGGTTGTCGGCCATGCAACGATTCTCTTACGCAATCCTCCTCACCGTCTTCCCTTCTTCAGAAAAGTCAGCAGACGTAATTACAGGAAGCGGCTGGCTCAGACCATCGCTAGCTCCTCCATACATGCCCTCAGCCCTGACGCCTCCATGAAGCTGGACCTGTGTCGCGTGTCAAACATCAACGCCTTCAGGTTCCTGCTTCCGCTCACACACATTGACAATTTTACATACATACAGACTCTCTCTCTCTCTCACCCACACACACACGCATTAGAGTAATCAGGCTGGAGCGAAATAAGGGTAGTGGGTCAGCGAGGCCGATGGGGTTCTGAGGGGTTTGTCTCCCAAAAGGCGCTGAATTTGGGTCCCAATCGATCGCTGTCATTTGCATGCTGGATGAGCTCCAAATGCTGCCAATCGCCCTCCT
Source organism: Ceratopteris richardii (assembly GCA_020310875.1). NCBI lineage: Eukaryota > Viridiplantae > Streptophyta > Polypodiopsida > Polypodiales > Pteridaceae > Ceratopteris > Ceratopteris richardii. Next base: position 69,949,796 of record CM035417.1, on the reverse strand, counting down.
AAATTCGTCGTCGTCATGTTCATCAATCCGCTGAGAGTCTGAGCCTCTGAGACCTGCTCTCCCTCCTTCATCGTGATCGGCAATGGTTTATCCTCGGTCCCAATGCCCATCATCCATGGCGCCACAGGCCCACACCCATCGCCTTCAGTTTGTTCTGTAGCATCTGTCAACCCTGAATCCGTTAGCAAGCGCAGCTTCACTATAAAGCTTCATTCAAGATACGCCGCCTCAGCACACTCCGTTCACTTTCGTTCTTTCCGAACTCTACCAGCATCTACACTCGCTCACGAACACATTTACACACACACACGCAGAGATTAGAGATTAATACTCATCACGCCCGAGCCCGGTCCTCGAAGTATCGATCCAATCTCTTACGAGGACAAAGGTACGAATTCGTTCAACCGGCCTCGAGAACCCTTGGCCGACATGACCATCTTCTGCATACATGGGGCTTCTCTCGCACACTGCTTCGTCTGTGCGAAATTGTTTTTCGTAATCATCACTGCCGTCTTACGCGTTGTTCAAGGTAACATGTGCGCGCATGAGAGAGAGAGAGAGAGAGAGAGAGAGAGAGAGAGAGAGAGAGAGAGAGAGAGAGAGAGAGAGAGAGAGAGAGAGAGAGAGAGAGAGAGAGAGAGATTTCTCGCGGTTGCAAGGCTGTCTTCTAACTCCTGCAGTCAATGGCAGGTGGGAGTTCCACCGATGAACAAGCGTCTTCCTTCCCATCATTGCAAGCCATTCCAATGGCGCAGAGCAGGAATCAGGTATGGCTACATTACAAAATCTCTATCAAAGCTTCGCATTCTTATTTTGTTTGTCCATTTGTTACATCTCAATGGTAAGTTGCTGTGAATAGTATACTCCATTGCTCTCTTCTTCCTCACGCCGAATTAAGCATTCACTTTTCCTCTGCAACATTGCAGAGAATAGCGCAGCTTATCTTGAATAAGTGCACGATACTTATGTGCTTCATGTGCGTACTTGGATGGTGCAGGATCTGGGAGAACGAAAGATATCCAGCTTAAACACGATCATGCATTCAGCATCTCAACTTCGAGGAGGAAACACGGGGCAGCTGCAACAGAAGAAGAAAGATATGGATACCTGCAATCACGAATCATCAAGGTGCTTCGGCGAGAAATTGAGCGGCATAGATCCCGAAAATGAAAGGATTGACAGAGATCAGAGCTCACGCAATCATCAGAACAACAGAAAGCTTCTGAACCAGAAATCGAGTACGCAAGAAAGAACGAACAAAACCACAAATATCACATCGACTCATTCAGAAACAGGAGCGCCATTTCATCTTGACTATAGTAGTCCTCAGACTCATCCTCCTACAAGCAATTGAGTCCCTGTACAGATTAGTTAACCATATCTCTTAATGCTGGCTGTCCGCAGATTAAGAGATATATATTATACTCCGCAGATTAAGCTTACAAAAGCTATGGTAAACCGTAGGTGTAGAGATGCCATGTCTCCTCGATCGTCGAGGACCATCTAAAGGCGAAGTATTTTACAGCTTCGTAACCCTTCACAACACATTCATTATCATTTAGCACTTAATTACCTGCGTAATTAGCACTAATCTTCGGTCTGTTCATCTGCAATCCTTCTTGACCAAAAAAAATTATTACCCTCGTGAAGAAGAAAGCAAGAAATCCGGAAGATTACAATGTGCATTGTATTTCAGGTTTACGAAAGTTATTAGGCTTTGCTCCTTCGAATACTTCTCTACCTCATTTGAATAATACATATGCGCCTTTGTCTACTCTCATATTGCTGTATATTCTACAGAAATTTAAACACGATTAGCAACAACACTAACACGTATTAAAGAAACATAATTTATTTAAAATGACAGGAACATCGATACATGATTAATATAATTGATGTAGATTCTGATATTCAGCAGATAATAACCATTTCATCGAGAGGGCAACAATAAGTTCAACTTCAAGTTATCAATCTGAAATAATATAGTGTTGTAATTCGCAGTTGGATGCTCTGAATGGAATGTCGTCTTCTTTTCATTTTTCTAACAATAACCATTTTAATTATTACGAATCTATCAAACAAGAACATAGAAAAGATTACAATAGTCTATTGATCATCTACCCCCGAAAATACGATGAAGAACCCTCGACTACCAATGAATGACTACACACTACATATTAAGGAGTTTAAAATGAATACATCAAGCTATGTTCATACCTGAATAATTATCAAATCAAACAAAGACCCCATACATTGACATGTCAAGCAGCCTTGAATCATTCAACATTCTCAAAACAAAAACCCTCTTATTGAATAATCTAACGATAGGAAAACTTTGGATGGGAAGATTAGCATCATAAAAATACATTATCTCATGTTTTCTATCGCATTCTCAGTGATACTATTAGCTATTGCAATCCATCAAAATTTATCAAATCCAAAGATTACATTTAAAGGGCTTATGCTTTTTATCCTATTACCTATGATACTCTTACATTATCTTACAATCTATCTTGTATTCTTTTGTATGAGCAAGATTCACACTAAAATTATCACTCTACGAAAAGGGAGAACATAAAGAAGTTAGCTTCTTTTTTTAGACAAGAGCATCTGTTAGAGAACAAAAAATGCCTCATAAGTAAAGGCTCAATTCTATTTATATAAAAAGTAGACGTCACTTACATGAGTATTTATCATCACTAAAGTGACATTGTGCTCTAGTGAGCTCTTCTCTAGGTGGAGTGAGCAAATTATTGCCTATGATTTTGGAGCATCAGGTAAGTGACACTTTATGGAAGAAAAGAAAATGCGATTTCTCTTGAACATATTCTATCGTGATACAAAAGGGCATCAATGCCAAGGAGCATCCATCACAAAGAGAGAGAGAGAGAGAGAGAGAGAGAGAGAGAGATCAAAGTGAGAGAGAGCGAGAGAAAGATAGAGCTAAGATAGAGAGAGAGAAAGGCAAGAGAGAGAGAGGAGGGAGGGAGGGAGGGAGAGAGAGAGAGAGAGAGAGAGAGAGAGAGAGAGAGAGAGAGAGAGAGAGAGAGAGAGAGAGAGAGAAGTGAGAGAGAGCGAGAGAAAGATAGAGAAAAGATAGAGAGAGAGAGAGAGGCAAGAGAGAGAGGAGAGAGAGAGGGGGGGAGAGAGAGAGAGATGTGTATAGACATGCACACATACATCCACAATTACATGCATACACAAGACAAAGAGAGAGAGAGAGAGAGAGGAAAGTGAGTGAGAGAGAGAAAAGTGAGAGAGAGAGAGAGAGAAAGATAGAGCAAGGATAGAGAGAGAGAGATGCATTAGGGAAGAAAGTGAGCCCTCTTTGGGCCTTTTGGATTAAGGGTTAATTAGTGATGGACCAATGAGAAGAGGGTGGTGGACACAGTCTAGTCCCATAATCACATATGCTAGGCATAGGCTTCTCTAGTTTTTGTGTGGTCAGAGAGGAGAAAACCATCGAGAGTTAGTGATTTTTTTTGTGTGAATGGATTTGAGAGGCTTAAAAATGAATTACAACCCTTGAACGGGCTCAACAATCTAAAGGCTAACATTGAATGGCAAAAATCAAGGAGTTTGTGCACATGGGCCCTTGGATTTGCATGTTTTTCAATGGCTATGATCGTTTTCTTTAGCAAAAATATGCCTATCAATGTATTCCATTAGATTAGATCTCGAATCAAAGGGTATCAATTGAAATCAGATGAGTTTGGATGCCTTCATTTGGTGGCCATTGGATCTTTAGATGATCTAATGGCTATGAATAAGCTCTCCAAAAGAAATGGTGCCTTTGCGCATGAACCATCAGATGGAACACCGATCAGATGGCGTAGGGTGACTATGAAAATTGTTTCAGCCCCAAATCCAGAGAAGCATAGGATTTATCATGATCTAATGATCCAACTTCTTGAAAAGAGTGCAAAAACAAGCATATTTGTAGAGAATCTCTTATATCTCATGCATGTCAGACTTTCTCTCCACTTATTCATGTGCTTTTGATCTTGGCCCTTAAATTGAAGCATCTGATGGCGAAGAAACATTCCTTATCATGAGAATTCAAACACAAGATTCTAAGACATATTATTTTATTTTGGAATACCACTAGTGGTTTCTTATGGGCGCTTAATCACTTAGATTAAGCATTTTAATCCCTAAAAATTAGGAATCCTTATGAGGCCCATGAAGTGTTCATTTTTTCCCCTAATGGTATGGACATGCACATACACATCCACAATTACATTCATACACATGCACACATACACACACATACACACCTAGGAATGCACACATACACAAACAAGCATACACATACACATGAATACACACACATACATAAACATTAAACACATGCATAGATACACATGCACACATACATAGACATAAAAATAGACACACATACACATGTATGCATGCACAGATACACAAGCATGCATACACATACACACATACACATTCACATACATATGCCATAGATACACATACATGCATACACATTCACACATACATAGACATACAAACACACACACACACATACACACAACACATACACACACACATAGATATGCACAGACAATCACACACACATACATGCATAGGTACACATATACACAGAAATGAATACACAATACAGATACAAAACACATACACATATACAAAATACATATGCACATCCACATCATGTAAATATACAAACACATACATGCAATACACATACACATATATACACATATATACACATATATACACATATATACACATATATACACATATATACACATATATACACATATATACACATATATACACATACGCATACACATACAAATACACATACACACACATGCATGCACACACATATACACCACATACACACACATGCATGCACACATATATATACCACATAAACATCCACATATAAATACATAAGCATGCAAACACATACATCGACACGTGAACACATACGCACACACATGTACACACACAAAAAGACACACATACATATACATACATTTACACAAACAAATGCGAATACACATATACATACATACAAACAAATACACACACACACACATACGTGTACACACATGTATGCATATAGATGAACACACACACACACACACACACAAAAACATGCATAACACACACACACACACACACACAAACACATACACATACACAAGACATAAAAAAATACACAACACATGCACACATGAACATAGCACACACACATCACATACACATGCATGCACACATATATTCACATAACACATGTACACACACATGCATGCACACGCATATACATACAACACATACACATACACACATATACAAGCACACACACACATGGATACATGGACGGATACATGGATAAATGCACACAAACACACAAAAACATACACAAAACACTTACACGCATACACCTAGATAGCACATATACACATACACAACACATATGCACACATCATATACATATACAAATACAAGATTTGAAAAGTAAGACTTGTGGATAATGTGTGTGCCACTCTCCTCCCATCCAATTTATCCCCTTGCATCCAAAATAGTAATGCTCTAGAATGATCTAGTGCCCACATATGGCCACCATGCAACACTTACCCCCATTGCCATTGAATACCTTAGGATACCTCCCGAGCTAAGGACCTTGGCTATGGCTGGCCCTTGTCCCACACACACATGGAGTGGTCTTTGTAGGCCAATGTCTAACACAGAGCACACACATATCACATAGACATGCATGCATGCACAAATATATACACAAAACATAGATATACAGGCACATACATGCACACATATATACATACAAGACCTACACACACATACATGGATACATGGACACAAAAACATACACATGCACATATATACATACAAAAAACATACGAACACACAAGCACACATACATATGCAAATACCTAAGCACATACCAACACACACAAAAAGACACATATATACTTGCATAAATCTATGCAGACACATATACATAGATACAAACACATGCACACACACATGCATATACATGTCCACATATACACGGAGAAATATACGCAACACACACATAAACATATATATACGTAGGACATACACACACATTCATATATAGCACACATGTCACATACATGTACATGCATGCACACATATGTACGCACAACACATAGATATACATATCACACACATATGCATGCACATACATATACACACAACACATAAAAATACACACATGTGTACACAAAAACACACACATATATGTTGGGGTTTGTTGGCGAAAAACTTCGGCTCTAACGCCTACTGTTGCGGAAATACTTTCGCCCTGAAGGTGGATTTCGCGACAAGGCGTGAACTCTGTCAGGCCTGCGGAAATTGCCGCGCCACCGCAATAGAATGCTAAACTAGAGTGATTCAGAACACCTCTGTAATCAACAGTAGCTCAGCCTAATTAACGTCGCTTTAACTGCGTTATCCTGCGACACAAGTTCCACCGGAACTTCACCAGACTGTTACTGGACTGACACCGTAGTTGTACCGGAACTTCACCGAAGTAAACTTAGTTCTGCTCGTAATTGCTTCAGATGAACTTATGTGAAGTAAGGAAGTAGTGTGTGAGCTTACTTCACCGAATGATCTTCCTTCTGGAAACTTCACAGTTCTGAACTGCTACTTTCCGGTTAACTTTTGTACTGTGTGTACATCTTCATTCCACCGGAAACTGTGACCAGCTTAAAGTAGAGACGTCTAGCTACAAGATGAGCTATCTCTCATACAAAGCTTCGAACTCTGCTGCGAGTTATACTTTGTTGTTCTACCGAAAAACACTTATTTTCTGAGAAACTGTAACTGACCAGAAAATTACTGAAATATGTTTACTGCGTAAACTGTTATTCACCGAAACATGCGTTTACAGAGAAAGTACTGAAGCACGTTTAGTAACGAGTCGTGACAGTTAACGATAAACTAAGCTTCCTACCGTAACACGAAATAACTTCAGATTCTTCACAAGTAAAGATTGCGCGCAGACATCCACATGAACATGTGTTTTCGATTAGAGAAGATGTGTACAAGTAAGCTTGGCCTCTTCTTGCTCAAGTTACAGAAACTCTCCTACAGTGAGTAGTTTCTTATTACCATCTCTCTTCAGATGAAAAGACCCGACACTTCAGGCTTGTGTTATTCATCTGTACATACGCGATCTATGGCGTCTTCTGAGAACTTCTAAATCTCTTCACTCATACGCGATCTATGGCGTCTTCTCTCAGTCTCTCATTCTCCTCTGTGTATCAGCGTTACTCGCATACACGCACACACACCCGCGCTCTTCTGCGTCGCGTTCTTCAAATCTTGCTATATATATATATATACAATTTCTTTTGGCGCTCCTTTGCTCTGTCATTCTTCAATTCGCGTTATGCGCGCCTTACGCGCCCGCCGCGGTTAATTGCTCTGTTGTGCGGACACCGCGCACTAACTTCGCATACTGTACACCTGGGCACCGATTTTCTGAAGATTCCGTTTCTGTCTTGTTTATTGTGTCAAATTCGTGAGTGTTTCCTTAACAGCTCCCCCTCAATCACTAATTTGACTTCTTCCGGTCTTTCATATATCTTTCTTTCTTTTATACCTGCCATTTCTTTGAATCTGTTTGTCTTTGTTCCATCCAAGCTCTTTGTCAGAATATCTGCAATCTGATCTTTCGTAGGAGTGTAGACTATTTCTATCTCTTTCTCCATTACTTTTTCCCTTAGGAAATGATACTGAATCTCTATGTGTTTTGTTCTTGCGTGAAACACAGGATTCGCTGCAAGATACAGCGAGCTCATATTATCTCCATGTATGATCGGTATACTTTGATCTATACCCATGCTTTTAAGTAAAATCTGCATCCATATTACTTCTTTTGCTGCTTCTACCAGTCCTTTGTATTCTGCTTCTGTTGATGATAAGGCGACTGTGTGTTGCTTCTTCGAACACCAGCTTACCAGCTTATCTCCTAGGTATATCATATACCCGTGCGTTGATCTTCGGTCATCTTGACTTCCTGCCCAATCTGAGTCACTATATGCTCTGAGCTTTATGTCTGACGTAAAAGGATAATATAATCCTTCCTTTATAGTTCTTTTGATATATCTGAGAACTCTTTGTCCTGCAACCCAGTGTTGATCTGTCGGACAATGCATAAACTGTGAGAGAACTCCCACCGGAAAACTAAGATCCGGTCTTGTCAGCGTAGCATATATTAAGCTTCCTACTAACGATTGATATTTCTTCATATCTTTAAACTCTGTTCCACTATATTTGCTGAGTTTATGGTTTACTTCAAGCGGTGTTGAAGCTTCTCTGCAATTTTCCATGTTGAACTTCTTCAGTAAGTTCAGGAGATACCTTTCTTGTGTGACATATACACCATGATCTGTATATGTGATTTCCATTCCTAGAAAGTATGATAACTTTCCTAGGTCACTGATCTTAAATTCCTTTTCTAGCAGTTTCTTTACCTCTGTGATTCCTGCATCTGAGGTTCCTGTAATTATTATGTCATCTACATAGATACAAATGTAGATCATTCCTTCTTCTGTTCTTTTGATGAGTAGACTTGCATCTGCCTTCGAACTTTGGTATCCAAGTTCGTTCAGATACTTCACGAGTCTGTAGTTCCAAGCTCTTGGAGCTTGCTTCAGTCCATAAAGAGCTTTTCTTAACCTGCAAACAAAGTTTGGGTATCTGGAACTTATAAACCCTTCCGGTTGTTCCATATATACTTCATCTGATATATATCCATTCAGGAATGCATTCTTTATATCTAGCTGACTTAGCTTCCATCCTTTTGATGCTGCTATAGCAATCACTGTTCTTATAGTTGACATCTTTGCCACCGGACTGAACGTCTCGTCATAGTCTATGCCATGCGTCTGAGCATAGCCCTTGATAACCAGTCTCGCTTTATGTCTGGCTATCCTTCCATCTGCAAGTTTCTTAACTTTGAACACCCATTTATTTCCAATTACTTTCTTACCATTCGGTTTAGGAACAAGCTCCCATGTCTTGTTCTCTTCCAGTGCGGTGAATTCTTCTTTCATTGCTTCTTGCCATTGCTTCTTGCCTTTAGCTTCGTCATAGCTCTGAGGTTCCTCCTCTTCTTTAACCATATATGCATAATCTTGTTGAGTTATATATGATGTATCATACGAGTATCTTTCCGGTTGTCTTCTTACTCTGTTTGACCTTCTTAGCTCATACTCTTCGTGTGTGTCTGAGTATCCGTCTTCATCTTCGTTCCTTATACCTGTTCCGGTCCTGGACGTACTTGCCTCTTCATCTTTGTTTACCTGTACGATTGTTTTACCTTTCTCTCTTCTTTTTATCTCTTCTTCAAATTCTTCAGCTGTATGACTCTGATCTGCATACCAGCTTTTCTGTTCATCGAATGTTACATCTCTGGAAACAGTAAAATGTTTGGTTAGAGGGCTCCATAACCTGTAACCCATCTGTTTCTCATCATATCCGACGAATACATATTTCTCTGCTTTTGGTTCAAGCTTATGTCTCAGTTGAGATGGTACATAAGCATACGCTACTGATCCAAACACTTTGCAGTGATCAAGTGTTGGCTTCTTTCCCCACCAGGCTTCATATGGGGTCATTCCTTCTAACGCTGTACATGGTAACCTGTTTACCAAGTATGTAGCTGTATTTACAGCTTCAGCCCAAAGATAATCCGGGCAATTCTTTTCTTTTAGCATAGCCCGTGCAAACTCTACTAGAGTTCGGTTTCTCCTTTCTGCTACACCATTCTGTTGTGGTGTATACCTGCAGGTTATTTCTCTCTTAATACCTGCATTCCAAAGATAGTCGTTGAATTCTCGGGAGAAGTATTCTCCCCCTCCATCAGACCTCAGTCTTTTAAGCTTTCGTCCGGTGAGTCTTTCGGCATATGCATGAAAGTGCCTGAAAGCTCCGAACACTTCTGACTTTTCCTTCAAAACATAAAGAGTTATCCACCTTGTTGCGTCATCAATGAATAAAACATAGTACCTTGATCCGCTGATTGATCCTTCTTTCGTTGGTCCCCATACATCTGTATGTATGAGTTCTAGCACGCCATCATGTTTGAATCCTTTCTTCTGGAAAGGTAACCTGTGGGCTTTTCCCATTTGACAGGCTTCGTATTTGTGAATCATATGTTGGTTCTGTACGTTCGGTAATCCCAGTACAGACTGATTCGCTATCATAGCTTTGATTCCTTTTTCGTGAAAATGTCCTAATCTCTTGTGCCAGAGATCAAGTTCTGTGATTACCTTTTCATCATGCGTGAGCAGCGCTTGGCCAATGTTCCCTTGTACTCTTAAGGTAAAGAGTCTGCCTTCTTTCTTACCAGAAACGATCTGATAATATCCGTTCTTGGGATCTTCTACAAATACTCCTTTGTTTGTAAATCTGACCTGAAAACCTTTTTCGACTATCTGTCCCACACTGATTAGATTTTTCGGTATTGTTGGAACATACAAAACATTGGTTAGCAAATCTGCTCCACTCTTGCATTTCACTTTTCCGATTGATTGTACTTTGTGTCTTGTATTGTCACCTGTTTGAACAGTGTGACTAGAACTACCTTTCTCTAGTTCTGACATTAGTTCTATATTTCCTGACAAATGATTAGAGCATCCAGAATCAATGTAAAATACCTTTAGGTCTTCATTTTCTGATGTGCTGATTGAGTTCATTATCAATGATGTATGACTTTCATTCTGTGTGTCATTTGCGTAGTTGTTGCAGGTGGTGTTGTAGGATTGGCTCTGTCCCCAACTTCTTGTTCCACCTCTACCGTAGCCTCCTCTTTGGCTTTGTCTTCCTCTTTGGAAGTTACTTTGATTTCTTCCGCTACTGCCTCTGCTATTGTTGTTCTGACTTTGATTTGATCCCTGTTGGTTGTGCCAACAATCATGCGCCAGATGGTTACTTAGTCCACAAATCCAGCAAGCTTTCTTGGTGGTATTCTGGCGGCTTCTTCCTCTTGCTCTTCCTCTGCCAGTGCCTTTACTTCTTGCGTAATAGGCCTGAGAGCTCGACTCTTCTTCGTCCTTTGACTTACCCTTTTCTTTCTTCTTGTTCTTCATGTACATTGCAGAGCTGTGTCCTTTGTCTGCGTCTCCTTTCAGGTCTTGCTCATATGTGAGCATCAAACCAAGCAACTAATTTAACTCTGGTACAAAATGATTTAGGGAGAGTTCAGTTGATAGTACGAAAGGTTTCCACCTTTCATCTCCTCTCAACCCTGTGAGCACTTGCGCTATCAATCTGTGATCTTCGACTTCTTCATTTATGGATCCAAGACTATCTGCAAGATCCTTCATTTTAGTGACGTAGTCACTGATGCTTTGACTCGGCTTCTTTTTGAACGTTGTGAACTCGGACCATAGGCTGGCTTTCCTAGCTTTCGTAGTATTTTGGAAGTGATCTTCCAATGCACTCCATATGTCCTCTGCTTTCTCCAGACCTCTAATGTGCGGTAGCAGATGATCTGACACAGTGTTGTAGATGTAGGCTCTTGCCGTTGCATCTTTCTTCTGCCATAGCTTTAGGGCGTCTAGTTCTTCTTTTTCCGGTTGACTATCATCTTCGAAAGTCGGTTTCTTTTCTTCTCCGGTCACGTACATCATTAACTCCTTACTCATAAGTAAGGCTTCCATGCGCATTACCCATGCCGGATAATTATCTCTGTCCAGTTTATCAATTTGGACATGATCTGCCATGATCTTCTTCCTCTAGTGGAATGATCCGCCTCTTATACCGATTCTTGGGAAACTAACCTGCTCTGATACCAATTGTTGGGGTTTGTTGGCGAAAAACTTCGGCTCTAACGCCTACTGTTGCGGAAATACTTTCGCCCTGAAGGTGGATTTCGCGACAAGGCGTGAACTCTGTCAGGCCTGCGGAAATTGCCGCGCCACCGCAATAGAATGCTAAACTAGAGTGATTCAGAACACCTCTGTAATCAACAGTAGCTCAGCCTAATTAACGTCGCTTTAACTGCGTTATCCTGCGACACAAGTTCCACCGGAACTTCACCAGACTGTTACTGGACTGACACCGTAGTTGTACCGGAACTTCACCGAAGTAAACTTAGTTCTGCTCGTAATTGCTTCAGATGAACTTATGTGAAGTAAGGAAGTAGTGTGTGAGCTTACTTCACCGAATGATCTTCCTTCTGGAAACTTCACAGTTCTGAACTGCTACTTTCCGGTTAACTTTTGTACTGTGTGTACATCTTCATTCCACCGGAAACTGTGACCAGCTTAAAGTAGAGACGTCTAGCTACAAGATGAGCTATCTCTCATACAAAGCTTCGAACTCTGCTGCGAGTTATACTTTGTTGTTCTACCGAAAAACACTTATTTTCTGAGAAACTGTAACTGACCAGAAAATTACTGAAATATGTTTACTGCGTAAACTGTTATTCACCGAAACATGCGTTTACAGAGAAAGTACTGAAGCACGTTTAGTAACGAGTCGTGACAGTTAACGATAAACTAAGCTTCCTACCGTAACACGAAATAACTTCAGATTCTTCACAAGTAAAGATTGCGCGCAGACATCCACATGAACATGTGTTTTCGATTAGAGAAGATGTGTACAAGTAAGCTTGGCCTCTTCTTGCTCAAGTTACAGAAACTCTCCTACAGTGAGTAGTTTCTTATTACCATCTCTCTTCAGATGAAAAGACCCGACACTTCAGGCTTGTGTTATTCATCTGTACATACGCGATCTATGGCGTCTTCTGAGAACTTCTAAATCTCTTCACTCATACGCGATCTATGGCGTCTTCTCTCAGTCTCTCATTCTCCTCTGTGTATCAGCGTTACTCGCATACACGCACACACACCCGCGCTCTTCTGCGTCGCGTTCTTCAAATCTTGCTATATATATATATATACAATTTCTTTTGGCGCTCCTTTGCTCTGTCATTCTTCAATTCGCGTTATGCGCGCCTTACGCGCCCGCCGCGGTTAATTGCTCTGTTGTGCGGACACCGCGCACTAACTTCGCATACTGTACACCTGGGCACCGATTTTCTGAAGATTCCGTTTCTGTCTTGTTTATTGTGTCAAATTCGTGAGTGTTTCCTTAACAATATACACACATACATGCACCATACATGGAAAAAAATACACAACACACATGCACATACATAGCACACACACACATCATATACACATACACACACATACATGCATACATATATAAACATGCATGCACACATACACAACATACACATACATATACATATATAAATACATACACATACACATATACCTAAACATACACACACACACACACACACAAAGATACATATACACATACAAACATCTACACATGCATAGATGCACACACACATACACATACATACAAACACGTCCACAAAAGCATACACATACATGCACATGCACACACTCATATGCATATACATGTGCTCATAAACCATGAAAACATACACAACACACACACACACACACACACAAATATACACACACATAGGATATACCCACATACACATGTATATAACACACATATTACATAGACATGCATGCATGTACACATATAGACACACAATGCAAAGACATATGCATGCATGCATACACACAACACATATACATACATGCACATGCATATGCAAAAACACACATAGATACACACATGTACACAACACACACACACATACATCACATACAAATGCATGCATGCCCACATATATACACATAACATATACATACATACACATGCATGCACACACACACATACACAAAACACATAAGCATACACGTACACATGCATTGAGACTCAACTTCTTTCACACGTTCCTATACTTGGGGCTCGAGGTTTTGTTGTTGCTAATGGTGCTCTACTTACAAGGCTTGATATTTCACATCGAGTTCTTGATTTTGTAGTGTCAGTGCATCTAACTGTTTCTATAAGTCCTCATCGTCTGTTTAAGGGCCGAATGTTGTCGCCCTAATGAAGAATACTCTGTGTTAATTTGTTTAAGGCACTGTATCATCTGCTGAATGGTAGCATCAAGAGTGGAAGATGACGATGATGCGAATGTGGAAAATGATACATGCATGGTGGGTTGTAATGCAATGGGTATGGGATTTGGGGTAGGGACAGTGGATGTTGTGGTGAGTGTGGCAAGATGTGTGCAGATGGATGGCATGTGGAGTGTGCTACGTGATATGGGTGATATGTGCACATGTGCATCCGGTGAGGTAGTGGTTGAAATCTCCATGTCACTAGAGGTGCTTTTGGTGACAACAATGTGAAAGAGTGAAGTGGGTGGGATTGTACGAGGTGGGGGGTGCAATTGTGTTGTGAGAGGTGAGTGGGATGGTGTGATTGGTGGCCATAAGAAAGGAGCCTGTGAACTGAATGCTTGCAAAGATATTACAAAGGGAAGAGGTGAGGTTCGCAGATATAGAAAGATGTGAAAGAGGGGTAGGATGAGGGTGGTGGTATAGATGATGGAAAGGTGTATAATGGGTTGGTGGTGTACTAATGGAAATGTGGTGGTGGGGAAATGACTAGTGGCATAGGGACATGTGCAGTGGATATAGAGGGAATGGGAGGAGTAGCCATAATCGAGCTGGAGGTTGGGGGCCAAATGGAAACATGGGATGGAATGCGAACATCGGGCTCTCTACAACGTCAGGGGAGGGTCGGGTTGGTGCTAGGGAAGAAGTGGTGGTTTCACTAATGGTATATATAGGGGTAGTGTCTTCAATCACCATTAGGTCAATGGTTGAAGAACCCACAAGGGGTGCATATGTCATAGGATCTGTCGGTACACGAATGTATGTGCTAGGCCATTTGAGGATTCTAACTCACCGAGGATCAAACTTGCGAAGGGGTTTCCACAACAAGTAACACAAGGCTTCTAGTACACCTACTGATTGGACCAATTCATTCATAATTGAAATGAAAGTCTCCTCAAATCCACCACTGGCCAATTCTTGCTACAAAATGGATTGACTCTGTTCCTTAGTTATCCTAGTCCTCACCCAAACCTTATTCATTGTGTTATGTAGCCGTCTGGCTATCATATATGTAGTTGCTTCTGTTGTCTCCTATTCATATATGCTGGTCTCCCCTTGAGCTTCGGCTTGTGCCTCTGATTGATGTGCTTCTCCCTCACTCTCATCAGTGTCGTCTACACCCTCATCGGTCATAATGCGGTCATCATCTTCTTCTTCAGAGTCAGCGTTCTCTCCTTTCGAAGGTGTGTTTGGGTAAGCAGGTCATTCATATTCTTGAGAAATGAATTGTGTCCAAAAACTAGAAGTCATTGGAGAACACCTCTAGTATCTTGAAGTCAAATGTGGTGTTGATATCTTTTGTTCCCAAGCTAGTGACCAAAAAAGTAAAAGATTTGGATACAAAAGTGGTGGTCACCACGGGGACCTCAACTGCTGTGGTGGTCGTGATAGGGATGGTGGTAGGAATAGTGGTTGTTGCTCGTGGGGCCTCACACATTGTAGCAGTATGATTCAAGCGGACTCTGAGTGGTGGAACAAGAGGCTACGATTGGGCTAGAGGTCCTTGTGGGGAGGTCTCCGGTGTGGGCTATGGTGAAGGTGATGTCGGAACCTGTAAACAAGGAATTATACCACACATTCACTTTACTCTTCTGGCATTTGGGGGTTGAGTGGTTTTCTTTGAGCCCTTGTATTGTTGTAATTGTGTTGTTGGAAGAGCTCTTTCAATGGCAATATCATAAGCTAAACACATATAAATAATGTGTGCGAGAGTACAACAACCATGGACAACCTTCTTCTTTTCCCAACGATGTCTTGCCAATACAAGCTCATCCTCGATGTAAGTTGCAATTTCAATCGTTTGCGGGCCAATGGTAGCGAGGTATAATCCAAAAGCATCTGTGGGGAATTGTAAAGCGCTCATGTGTTGGAAAAGAAAAATGCTGGAGACATGTCCTCAACGGAGTAGTGAGTTGAAACTTGAGGAGTAACTGCTGAGATAGCAGGCCATTTTTCCAAGTCACTTCTCTTCATAGCCTCGAAGATGAGGCACTCTTTCTCCATGGGTGTATGATTACCATGAATCTTAAGAGCTATTGTGATTAAATCCAAGGATAAAGTGAATTTCTTGAATGGGGGGTCATTGACTAAGGAAGGCAGTATGAATATTGGATCCAACTCCTTTCACTCTTGTTCCTTGATAGATGCAACCAGATAATAGCACCAATAGAAGTCAGGTTTAGGAAGTGGTTCACTAAAATAGGTTGCAAATCTTGCTCTCTGCCAAATAGGCCTGAGTTCTTCACTATTTTGGAGAGCTTCAAACTTTTGAGAGAAGAACTAATATCGTCGCCATACATTGGATCCATATGTTAGATGAGCCTCCTAGATAAATTTTGCTTCCCCCAGTGGTCTGACGAGTCCTTGGAACCAAGCATTTTACTGCTCACTTTTTCCATTTTACCCCTGGGTGGGTCTTCAATTGGCATGGTCCCCGTGAAACCTTAGAATTCAGGCGGCATCGCTGTTAAAATTTCTCGAATGGAAGGGCTGAGAAATCAACCACTAGTTGTCCGAGTGCCACACTGGTGGAGCTTTTCGATTGCATGACTAAGTCTTGTGAATAAACCTAAACTAGAGTGAAGAGAAAAACACATTAGTCATGGAAATTAATTAAGATCCCAAGGAGATGAGACCTCCATTCCTTTCCACCACTAACATGCTTCCCGTGGAATGTGCGTGGTTTGAATTATGTGAGGTTGTGGAGTGAAAGTGAGTAGTGTGTGATTTGATTGTGAGTAATTGTGTCTGAGGTGCATGGCTTTATAGTTTAAAACTTGTGAGCACTACCTAGTAAGCTAGTGTAAGTTACAAGGGTGGTAGTGGAGGGGTTGACTCATTTGATGATGTAGCTTTTCATACCCGCCGTTGATGTGGAAATGCCTGAGTAGACGGTCAAAGGGGCCACCCTGAAGTGCTGCTCCTTTGAGGACGTGGGTGACATGGCTGTGCTAGTTGTCAAGGGTGAGATGTCATATCAACACTTTGCTTTGGAAAAGAAGGGAGATCCAATGCTAACATGTCTAGCCCATTAGGGAATGAGGCATTCTGTACCATAGATCTAGGTAGACATCGTGTTAGCGAGGGTGATTCGATGGAGGTTCTTGAATCCTCCCATGTGTAGCTGCCTGATTGGGGGGCTCATGGGGGCCTCTCAGGCTTGCTTGGAGTCTGTGAGAGTTCACTCCCAGCTTGAGGTTGAACCTTATGCCGCCATGTTTTTTTGGTTCATGTCTGCTTAGTCGATCTCACCTCCTGGAGGGTGGGTGTTTCCCACTTCTATTCGTTAGAGCTAGTTAACCCGCTCAAAGTTGGAGTGAGGCCACTCATGACTCGGGAATTTTTTGCTAAGTCCAATACTTCAGGGGACTGACCTGTGAGTGGTAGCTCATGGCAAAGCCCTACAAGTTCTAGCTGGAGCACAATTTTGTGAAGATGTAAGTTCACTGAGTAACTGTATAACCATTCTTGGCCTAGGATCATGGGTTCTATTAGGTTGTTGTCATGGCAAACCAAAAGCTTAACTGTCATGCCCACCTCCTCAATAGAGATTGGTAACTCCACCTCGCATATGCAAGGGGTTTCTAATCCACCTAATCCTATGAGATAGGCCTCAATAGGCTTCACTTCATATTCTTGTTTTAGACAATGAGAGAACCTAATTGCATTGCTTGTTGCACCCGAGTTGATTAAAGCCCTTATTTGCGTATGCATCGGGTCATGACCTAGAGTGATGTTAACAAATGTTCTCCTGTCAACAATACTAGGGATATCCTTTCCTTTGATTTGACACATGGCTGCTGGATATTATGGAGCATCTTCCAGTTGAGGTTGAGTCCTTTCCTTCGTAATCTCCGCCTAATGCGTTCTAAAGCCTTCTAGAGGTACTAGTTGAACAACACCACTAGTCGATATCCTATTGATAATCATTGGTCCATATCCTTGTTTTTCTAGCTCACGGGCATGTTGTTTCAAGGTGTAAACTAACACCAAATCTCCTACTTGTAATCCCTTGTCTTTTATATGAGCATCAAAGTAGGCTTTCTATCTCTTCCTAGCGGCATAAATTCCTGTTGTTGCATGCAATCTCGTCTCTCCAAGTCATTCTAAGTCAAATATTCTTGAGGAAAGTTCATGACCTGTCCACTCATGCTCCCGAGCTACCTTGAGAGTGAGTATCAAGAAATCCAATGGCAACACAACATTTTGACCAAATACCATCTGGAATGGTGTGTCATTGAGCACTATTTTATATGCCACTCGGTAGGCCCATAAGGCATGGTGTAATTGTTGCTCCCAATCCAAACGCTTATTATTCACAATCTTGGTCAGTATGTTGCACAAGATCACTTACAAGCTCTCTAGGTAATCCATATCTAGTGAAGACATTCTCAAACAAGAATTTTGCAGTCATGCATGCATCATTCTTCTTTGTGGCCTTAGCCTCTACCCATTTAGTGAGATAGTCTATGGCAACTATGATATACTCAGCATGGGAGTTCTTTGCAGGGGGCTTAATGGGTCCAACAAATTTTATTCCCCATTTTGAGAATGCATGCCCTTGCATCATGGGTCGTAGGGGCATCCCATCATTGCGCATAGGATATTGAGCCCTTTGACATACGTCGCATCATTTTACATATGTGTGAGTGTCCATGTGGAGAGTGCGGCACCATAATCCTGAAAATAGTATGGCCTTAATGACATCGTCAGACCCGAAATGGCCTCTTATTGCACCTTGATGGCAGCTTCCAAGAGGTTGAGATATTCACTCTCGTGCACACATATAAGGATGTTCTGATGGTTATGCCTATAGATACTACTAGCTAGGATTCGGTATCATTGCGCTTTCACTACCTCCTTCTCTTGGGTTCTCACTTGAGAATTCTTATGTCCATATGTCAATACTAGAACTAATGGCTTTGCCCATTCAGGAACAATCTGGACATTAAACAGGTAAGTGTCTGGTAGCTCATCTGCTACTCTAATAGCTTCTTCTCCTGAAGTTATCCTCGAGAGATGGTCTACTCTCAAGTGCGTTCTACCCTTCTTGACTACGACTTCAAAGTCATAGTCCATAAGTAGTAGAAACCAACATATTAACCTACTCGTGTTGCAGGGTTTGTTCACTAAATACAAGAGAGCTTGATGGTCTGTAAAGAACTTAAACTCATTTTCCAATAAATAGTGGTGACCTTTCTTGATGGCATAGACCATTCCAAGCCCCTCTCTCTCCATCATGGTGTAATTTCTCTCTCCAACATTCAACTGTCTATTGGCGTATGTAATCGGTAAGTCAATATTCCTTTCGTCCATGGGTTGTGCTAACACACAGCCTATGGCATGATTAGTGTTACATTTATGTGTTGCTCGAGTAGCTTTGATGTGAACCTTTTCCCTATACATGGGCACTTTTTACTCTAGTACTGGCTAGAGGTTTTTTCCCCATGTTACCACATACTTGATACTCTCATATGTGGTGGTACTTTGTACTTAGGGATATTATTCAGCTCTTACTTCAATTCAGATCATCGATCAATAGAGAGAGCTATTCCAGCCATCGTCTTCTTCGTGTGTCTTGCTGCGTTTGTGCTTCTTGTGTGTGCTTCTTGTGTGTCTCTCGCACTTCTACACACACCCAACAGTGGTATCAGAGCAGCTTCAGCTTCTTTGTTAAGTTTTGGTTTTTCGCGTCGCAACGCGCGCACTTTAACAGTGCAAATCGACTTCGGAGCATAGAAGTGTGAATTTCAGCAGCCCGGAAACATTTCCACCAGGTGCGCTGGAGTTTTACCCCCATTTTGAAGCCATTCGTGCAGTCAAAATCGCCATCAGAGTGACGGTTTGTGAGCTGAAATTTCAGCACTCATTTTAGCTTTCATCGAAGTGAAGATTTTGTCACATTCTTGTTCCTCAGTGAAATGGCGGGCAACAATGACTTGTTTGGCATGCTTCAAGCTGAAGATAAGCTTGATGGGACCAACTATCCGATGTGGTCTTACATGATGAAGCATGTTCTTGTTGCAAAACAACTTTGGAACATAGTGGCAAATGTAGATCGAAGACCGGCAGATGCTTCTACTTCATAGTCTACTGTCACAAATGGAGCTTCTTCTTCGAGTACAGTGGTTTCTCCTTCTCCACCTACACAGGAGCAGCTTAGATGAGATGGAAAAGATGCTCAAGCTCATGCTTTGATTGCGCTTTCAGTGAAGCGTCATATAGTTCCACACATTCGGTCATGTTCTACATCACGACATGCATGGGACACTCTTGCTTCTTTGTGCGTAATGAAGCACGTGTCGCATACTTGAGAAAGCAACTTGAGGATGTATGTATGGCTGAAAATGAGTTAGTGGATGTGTATGTGACACGCATCAAGGACTTGAAAGAGCAATCGGCAAACATAGATGAGATCATTCCAGATGCATCACTCATTTCTACATTGTTGAAAGGATTACCAGAATCTTTTCAAAGCTTTGCTACTACACTTCGTTTGGTTGCAAAAGGAAATCCTAATATGTATGCATTTGATGAGGTTGTGTCTCTTCTTTTGCAAGAAGAGCAATCTAGAGTGAATAGGAGTTGTTTGATTGAGGGAACGCAAGAACTTGCTATCTCACAAAAGGGGAAAAGCAAGTATGGTTCAGGTTTGGGTTCATCAAAACCAAAGCCTCAAGCTTCCTCTTCCACTCATTCCTCTAATGATGGTGATTTGCAAAAGAAGAAGAGATGCAAATATTGCCGGAAGGCTGGTCATACTATTGATGAGTGTAGAAAGCTTGCTAAACGCAATGAAAAGAAGAAGGAATCCGGCATGTCTATTGCTGAAAATTCAGCAAATGCAAAGAATGATGAAGCTAACATGGCTCAAGATTTTTGGGCATGTGTTGTTACATGTCATTATGATGCTTCTTTACATTCTAAATGTATGGTTATGAGTGAGGCTGATTCGGATTGGTTCTTTGATAGTGGTGCTTCAAAGCACATAACATCATGCAAAAGATTTTTTGCCTCTTTGAAAGATGCACCTAAAGGAGGACATGTGGTGTGTGCAAACAATGCCTCTTATCCTATCATTGGAGTAGGAGAAATTGAGCTTACGGCTGCAAATGGAGGTGTGATTCTCTTGAAAAATGCATTGTATGTGCCTGGTATCAAGAAGAACTTAATTTCAGTTCCGTTGATTGCCAAAGCTGGACTTCGTGTACACTTTGTTGATGATAAGTGTATGGTTCATGATTTCAGCAATGGCGATGTTATCGTGATGTCCGGTACATTATGTAATGGTTTGTATCGCATGGATACATACAAGAGGGCTGCCTCGAATGCCTTAGTTGCTCATACTTCTTCCATGGCTGAAATGGAGCTTTGGCATGCTCGTTTTGGTCATTTGAACTTCAATAGTTTGCTCTACTTGCAAAAGAAGGACATAGTTATTGGCTTGCCTACACTTGAGTCCATTGAAAAGCATGCATGTGAAGGTTGCATTCTTGGAAAAATGCATCGTGCTTCTTTTTCAAAAGATAGTCATACACACACTACAAGAAAATTGCAACTTGTTCATAGTGATGTATGTGATCCGGTTAAGACTCCATCTTTTGGGAAGCATGTATATTTTGTTACCTTCATTGATGATGCTACTCACCATACATGGGTGTATCCTATGAGAGCAAAGAATGAGGTATTTTCTTGCTTCAAAGCATTTTTAGCTATGGCTGAAAATTTTTCTTCACAAAAGCTTTTGACTCTACGCACGGATCGTGGTGGTGAGTACATGTCACATGAGTTTAATGCTTTTCTTCGTGAAAGAGGTATTTCACACCAATGTACGGTGCCATATACACCTCAACAAAATGGTGTTGCCGAGCGTAAAAATAGAACTTTACTTGAAATGGCACGATGTATGGTTAAAGGAAAGCATCTTCCTCATAAGTTTTGGATGGAAGCGGTCATGTGTGCAAACTATGTGTTGAATCGCTGCCCTACAAAAGCATTGAGAGTCATTACTCCTTATGAGGCTTGGAATGGTCATAAGCCTATGGTTAGTCATATGCGTGTGTTTGGTTGTTTGGCATATGCTCTTGTGCCATCACAACAACGTCACAAACTTGATGACAAGGCAAAGAAATGTATATTTGTTGGTTATAGTGCTGAAAGTAAGGGATATCGGTTGTACCATCCATTGACGAACACAATTATTGTGAGTCGAGATGTGGTATTTGCTGAAAATTCAGTTTTCCCTCTACTTGAATGCAAAAAACTACCAACAGTTAGCTCACAAGATATGTTCGATACACTCATGCCTTTGTTCCAAAATGGTGCGCTTGACTATGGCCATGTAGACCAGCCAACTGAGGTTCAGAAGGCTGAAAAATTCCAGCCAAATAGAGCTGAAAATGCAGAGAATTTCCAGCCAAACATGGCTGAAAAAATTCAGCCAAAAATTATCAAAACTGTTGGAAATTTTTAGCCACATATGGCTGAACATTTGCGTCAAAATATGGCTGAAACTGAGCATGAAATTCAGCCCACGCATGATGTACATATTGAAGATGTTTTACATAATGAACGCATGTCTATCAAGAGTGCACAATCTATGCCAAAGTGGCTGAAACAAACTTTGCAGGATAGCAAATTGAGTGCACCTTTACTTGGTAGAACAAGATCAAGCTCTCACCATGCATCAAGTAATTTTGTGGATTATTCTCTTATTGCTACAGCATGTAATGAAGAGCCACTTTCTTTTGAAGATGCATGTGACGATCCACAATGGATGAGTGCTATGCAATCAAAAATGGATTCCATACATAGGAATGGTACTTGGGAGTTATGTGAATTGCCAAAAGGAAAGAATGCCATTGGTACAAAGTGGGTTTACAAGATTAAGAGAAAATCTGATGGTAGCACTGATCGCTACAAAGCTAGATTGGTTGCCAAAGGATGTGCGCAACAATATGGCATTGACTATGAGGAAACTTTTGCACCTACTTCACGCATGAATACCATTCGTACCGTGGTTGCATTGGCTGCCCATCGAGGTTGGAAAGTGCATCAATTGGACATAAAAATAGCCTTCTTGAACGGAGATTTGCAAGAAGAGGTTTATGTGAAGCAACCTCCTGGATTTGCTATGAAAGGGAAAGAGCATATGGTTTGTCGCTTGCATAAAGCCTTGTATGGTCTCAAGCAAGCTCCACGTGCATGGTATGACAAAATACATAAGCACTTGATTGCTCTTGGCTTCACATGTAGTCCGATTGAAAGCACACTCTATGTATGCAAAAATGGGGTTGATCTTATAGTGCTTGTTCTTTATGTCGATGACATACTCTTGACTGGGTCATGTGATGCAAAACTTGACATTCTTATGGCTGATTTGCAGCATACTTTTGATGTCACTTATCTTGGTCTTTTGAGCTACTATCTTGGCATCCAGTTTGTATCTGTTGAGGGGGGAATTGTTATGCATCAAGCAAAGTATGTTGAAAAACTACTTCAGCGTTTTGATTTTGAGGATTGTAAGCCAGTTTCCACACTAGTTGAGACAGGATTCAGGTTCTCAGTTGAGGATTCCAGTGATGCATTTGACACTTCTCTTTATCAGCAAGCTGTGGGATGTTTTATATATGCATGCAACACAAGGCCGGATATACAGTATGCAGTTTCCCAGTTGAGTCGATTCATGCATAGCCCTGGCACTAAGCATTGGCAAGCGGTGAAACGTGTGTTCAGATATCTTCGAGGCACTTTGAGCTTAGGTCTCTTTTATGGAAGAGATGTTCAGCCATGCTTGCATGCTTTTACAGATAGTGATTGGGCTGGTTGTTATGATACTCGCGTGTCCACTAGTGGTAATTTCTTTTTCCTTGGAGACTCATGCATGTCTTGGTTGAGTAAGAAGCAACCTACAGTGGCGACATCGAGTTGTGAAGCTGAGTACAGGGTAGTTTTCACAGCTACAATGGAGTGTATATGGCTGAGACGCCTATTGATGGATCTTTGCATGGAGATTGATGTTGCTACGCATATTCTCACAGATAGTCAGAGTGCTTTGGCTGTTTCACGAAACCCAGTGTTTCATGCACGGACCAAACATATTGAGGTGCATTATCACTATGTGAGAGAGCGCCTTCATGCAGGAGATATTGATTTGGTATATGTGCCTACACAAGATAATGTGGCAGACATATTCACCAAAGCTCTTCCACGGGAAAAGTTTGAAGCTTTTCGCAAAGCTTTAGGCTTATTACCTTGTGGGGGCTGATCTGTCACTCCCTGTATGTGTTCACATCATTCGCTCCAGGGGGGTTTGTTACATTTATGTGTTCCTCGAGTAGCTTTGATGTGAACCTTTTCCCTATACATGGGCACTTTTTACTCTAGTGCTGGCTAGAGGTTTTTTCCCCATGTTACCACATACTTGATACTCTCATATGTGGTGGTACTTTGTACTTAGGGATATTATTCAGCTCTTACTTCAGTTCAAATCATCGATCAATAGAGAGAGCTATTCCAGCCATCGTCTTCTCCGTGTGTCTTGCTGCGTTTGTGCTTCTTGTGTGTCTCTCGCACTTCTACACACACCCAACAATTAGAAGCATGTACGTGTACATGAAAAGGTTTGTTCCAATCAGGCACGGCTAGAATAGGTGCAGAACACAATCATCATTTCAGTTCATTAAACAAGCTCTCACATTCTTATGTCCACTTGAAGTTAGTTAGCAGGTTGTATAATAGTTTAGCAATGATTGTGTACATATGTATGAATCATCGGTAATATCTGCAATGGCCCATAAATGCTTGTACCTCCTTTATGTTCTTTGGCCTCGATAATTCATTGATCACTCGTACCTTATCTTCATGTGTGGAAATTCCATTTTTTGAAACTATGACCAAGTATCTTACCATGTCTTACCATTAAAACACACTTCTGAAGATTTAAACAGACTTGATATTCCCTACACTTGTCAAAGATGTGCTCAAGATCAGGGATATGATGGGATCTAAGCACTGAGTGAGCACACAAATCATCTACGTACACTTCTAGATTCTTTCTTAGAAACTCTTTCAACATGTGGCACATCAACCTTTGGAAAGTTGCAAGTGCATTCGTCAACCCAAAAGGCATCACACGAAATGCAAAGATACCCCATTCAATGGCAAAAGCCATCCTATTTTGATCCTCAGGGGCAATGGTGACTTGGTTATAGCCTAAAAATCCATCAAGGAAGTTATACACTTCCTTGCCTGCGACTCTCTGCAATAGCTGTTCTGTAATAGGCAGAGGGTAACTCTCCCTAATGGTGGTAGCATTGACTTTCTTCAAGTTAATACACACTCTCAACTTACCGTCCTTCTTAGGCACAACTACAATGGGTGATACCCATTCCGTATGTTCTATCTCATAAATCAATCCGGCTTCAATGAGTCTATCTATCTCTTCCTTGATCTTCAATGCGTAGTTACCATTGTATGTATAGGGCTTTGCTTTTTGGGTTTAGCCTTGGTTGTCATGGGTATCCTGTGAGAAGATATATCTGGATCCACCCCTTTCAGGTCCTTGTAACTCCAAGAAAACACATCCCTATACCTCTTCAGCAGGGCAATCAAACTTTCCTCCTCTTCATCTGTCAGATCATGCCCTATATACATACATCTTTCTTCTCCACCCTCGATTGCTACTACTACTTTCTTTGTAGTCTCCTTGTTATCATAGGCTTCAAACCAGAATTTTTGTCTCTCTTAGGCATTTTTATCATGATTTTGCATTCTTCCATTGCGTATTTAAAAAAATTTTCTGGCACTTCCATTAAAGATTCTTCTTCTTCTTCTTGTTTCACAGGTTTTTCCTTTCTCACCTTTTGATTTCGTTGACTAGGGCTTGAATTATCCTTTTCCTTCCTAGGGGTGCTGTGGTCTGGGGACATGGCTTCTATCCAACCTAAAAATTCCTCTTTTGATGAACATTCAGGTCTATTAGAGTCTACTTCCCATTCTTCTTCTTTCACTTGCTTGCCCCTTTCTAAGATCTCACATTCGAGTTTATCCCCTTCAGTTTCCTCCCCTACAAAGTTTACAGTAAAGATGGATATATCATAGCCATTTTCATCACAATGGGGGGTCCATTGTTCTTTGTTAATTGCTATATCCATAGTCGCAAGAGTCTCTGACCAGCCATAGGGTTCGAATTCCTCATCTAAGAATACTACTGGTGCATATGCTGGGTCTTCAATAGGTCTAGAGGTTTGTCCTGTTCATGACGTTCTTGCTTTTGCTCACTCCTCTTTTGCTGCAACTTTACACATCCATAAGTGTGTATCCTCATGTAGCCATGATGGATCTGATGCTAAAGAGTGTACTGATTCCTTCTCTTCTTCGTTCCTATGTATAGTATTCCATTGCAAAGGTGGTACATCCCTGTGTGAGTAATCTATGAGGTTCACTTTCATGGTCACTCCTAGGTGTTGTAAGTACAAAGAGTTGGTTCCCCAATCTTATACCACTTTCAATTGTTGCATGAAAGGTCTGCCTAGAAGCATTTCATATGCTTGATTCTTCCCAAAAGCACACATCGCAAAAGTGTGATCAGACTCTACTCTATAGGTGGATAGGGTGATCACACATCACAAAAGTGTGATCAAACTCTACTCTACTCAAATTCATCCTTGTAGGTCTAAGGGCTAGTTTACCCCAATGCTTCCACAGAGAAGTGGTAGCAATAGCTACTCTTGCACCTATATCTAGAATTGCTTTGGTGGTGTAACCTTTATATGTGATAGGAAAATAAGCGTTACCTTCCTCTCCTTCACTCAGATTTCCCACTTTGTCTATGGGTATTTCAGGCACCTTTTGCAATAGAACGAAGATTACGACCACCACATGCTTGAGAGATGACTCTCCTCCCAACCAAATGCCTCTATATATAGCTCTCTCCAGGGGACTACCTTCTTGGGCAGGTGGATACTAACCAGCCAAGTGTCAGCCATGTAACTGCATGTGCGCCAAGTGTCCAGTGGATGCTTCTAGAAGGTTCTAGAGCTCTTTGGGCAAAATACTCTTCCCATGTATCCCATGGGGATTGAACCCAAGACCTCGTCCTTCACATCCTTGAGTCTTAACCACTAGGCTAAGTGGATTACTTGGTTACAAGAGTAAATGACCTCCTAGTAAGTCTAAACTCGAGATCTTTGGTCATACACACGGATGACCAAACGGTATCCGATTTCAGATCTGTCTGAACCGGCCAGACCCTTGGATCATAGACTTACTTTATTACATTCTTTCCCCCTTGGAAAAGATTTTCGTCCTCGAAAATAGAGCTATATACATACTGTAGGCAACCCCCGAGCCTCATGTTCTAAAACTAGAAGAACATGGTCATGTTCTAAAACTAGAAGAACATGTCTCATCTCTGTGGTGGCATCCTTGCCCAAATGATTCAAAACACTATCTGGTTTTGTACTTTGATGAACGGGACAAAGTACAAACTAGTGAAGAATAATGAGGGTGGATCTAATGACATCCCTGGCTAATTCACAGTTTCTGGATGTGCGATCTAGGCACAAACATGTGAACTAGGTGGATTCAAATTACTAGTCCATTTCTAGGCATAACTGGTGCATGGGCTTAGTCATCACACCGACCGGAGCTTCACTGGAATCTAATCGAGAGAGAAAATCTGCTAATGCATGTGCAGTGCCGGGTCGATGAATAACTTCGTAATCAAACTCTTGTAACAATAAAACCCAACGCGCCAAACGACCACCTAAATGCTGTTGCCGAACCAGATACACCAGCGCAGCATGGTCTACATGAAAGATGAATTTTCGGCCTAGCAAATAATGCCGGAATTTCTTTACAGAATACACCAAACCAAGACATTCTCTTTCAGTTACTAAATAATTCTTTTTCAGCAGGAGCAAGCCGTCGACTTGCATAATATACAGGTCTGAACCACTTATCAGATTGCTGCATTAAAATACTTCCAATTGCGATATCTGAGGCATCAACGAAGACGTGGAACGGGTGTTCCCAATCCGGGGGTTGTAGAATTGGAACCTGCGTTAATAATCCTTTTAGATGATCAAATGCAGTTTGACATTCCAAAGTCCAATCAAACTGTCGAGGAGTACTAGTTATTAGCCGATTTAGGGGTATTGCCAAATGGGCAAGCCACCGTAAATGTCGACCATGCCACCTGACTTGACCCATGAAGCGCATTACTTCTTTCGGCGTAGTAGGCACAGGTGCTTCTAACACGGCTGCAATTTTGTCTGGATCAACTTGTATGCCCTGTGCACATACAATGTGGCCAAGGAGTTTACCACAAGAAACCGCAAAGATAGATTTGGTGGGGTTCAGGCAGAGTCGGTATTCACGACATTTCTCAAAGCAACACCGTAAATGATACAGGTGTGTCATAATTTTGCCGAATAAAGAGAAGTCATCTAAGTATACTTGCATAAAAGAAGTGAGATAGGGTGAAAAGATTTCCTGCATACAACGCTGAAAGGTACTAGGAGAATTCCTTAACCCAAACCACATGACTGTACAAGCAAAAACACCCCAATTCGTAATAAACGTTATTTTCGGTATATCTTGCTCAGCCATTCGGACGTGGTTATAACCACTATAACCATCGAGAAATGAATACATCTCATGCCCAGCCACTCTGTCCAGCATTGTATCAAGAAATGGAAGAGGAAATGGATCAGGTACGGTGGCTGCATTCAATTTCTAGTAATCGACACATATTCGGAGCTGCTTGTTTTTCTTTGGTACGATCACGATCGGGGAGATCCATTCAGTGTGCTCAATGGGTACAATGAATCCTACCTTTAATAGGCGATCAAGTTCTACTTTGACCTGCAACATTCATACGGTAGCTGGATTGTTTAATGGGCTTCACCTTAGGTTTGAGCATGACCCGATGCTGATAGATTCGAGGATCTAGACCTTTCATATCATGATAGTTCCATGCAAAAACATCAGAAAACTCACGAAGAAGCTGGATCAAATCTGCTTGAAACGCCTCAGACAATCCTTCCTTTATCTTGACAGGTCGCGGATTTACTTCATCTCCCAAATTATAGGTGATTAACTGATCTTCAGGAACATAGAATTGACGAGGTTTCCCTGGATCGTCAGCTGACTGTAAAAGTTGTTGTAGAGCGGCTTCATCCATAGCAACAGTGTCTTCTGTCTCCACTTCTTCGGTCACAGGCACCACCGTACAGGCTGTCGGACTCCAGTTGTCTACAACAGATTGCAGATCTACAGTATCTAAGGAAATCAAATCTTCATTGTTCTTCAGAAACGCTTCTTCATCATCGTCAGATAAGCCATCCAACATGTGGACCAGCTCTGCTACATATGGCCTAGCATGAAGTTCGCAAGGCTGAATGGCATCCAGTTTGATAATATATTTACGTTGATTATCCTTAAAAGTCAATTCCTGTGCGGACCAATCTTGTATGACTTTAGCCTGTTTTAACCAGGGTTGTCCGAAAAGAAGATTATAGTCAAGACTAGACTCCGGTAGTTCTAAGACTACAAAATTCATCTTAAACGTTGTACCCTGCAAAGTTATCGGGACATTTCGTATGAGTCCCACCGGATGAACTCGGGATTGATCTGCCATTCTAACAAAAAATTGAACAGACTCGATTTACGTCCACCCTAACTTTTTATAGAGGGCTGCAGTTGCTATGTTTATACCCGAACCACCATCAATAAAGACTTGAGTAATTTTGTGATTCTTGTGCCATACCGTAATTAAGGGGACCGAATGATCCACCGTAGAATCAGCTTCCGGTTGTACCGTTGCCGTCGCTGGAATGCAGGAAGACCCAGGACTGAGTTCTTGCTGAAATTGCTGCTGAACTCCCAGCACTAATGCAAGTAACTATCCAAGAGGGAGAGTAATGGATGCCTTAGATAAAATTTCCCATGCCTGATCTGCTTGAATTGTACTTTTCACCGATTCTGAAGATGATGCGCCTGTTAGTGGGGTAGAGTCTTGTTCCTGCAATCCTTCCTTTGGCAGCGGAACTTGGGTCACCGAAATTGGATCTGGGAACACTGTAGGCTCTTTGGTGGTCCATTGGCTAGCTTTGTTATACATTCTCTGTTGTTCATGGATGCCAGGTTCAAACACTTCTGCTGCTGGTTGTAACTGCTTACCAGATCTTGTTTGAATCACTACGGCCTGAGTTTCCACTGGTGAGATATAGACCATACTGGTCATTGGGTTTTGACGCTCTTTCTTTCTTTGATCATATTCAGCTGCATCCTTACAGAATCTTCGGATGTGCCCAAGCTCACCGCAAAAATGGCATCGAGGTGGTGGCAAGGAAGTACCTTCCTGTGATGTTCCTGTTTCCCAACGATTTGTATTGTAATTTTTATTCTGCTGTCCTCGATAATTCCTGTATCCTTGCTGCTGATTATTTCTCATCTGAGGTGGAATATAATGCGTGGCCGGTTGTCTTGGTTCTTGTATAATGGCATTTACAGTTGCTGGTCCCTGCACTTTGGCGTTATATGCACAATTTTCAGTGGAATGTCCGGTGGTATTGGAATTAGCACAATACATCTGATTAAGGGCACAGGTGGCACTGGTATGCCCTAGATTCTTGCACTTAGTGCAGTACATCTGTCTAACTGGATCCTCTGCAACATTTTTACTGGCTTTCAACCACTCTAGGTCTTCTGTAAAGCCTCCAACCTTATGCTCGAGCTGCAAGGCCATTGCAATAACTGCATCTAGTGTCATAGCTCCCACACAACGGATGATCATAATCTGTCTGAGCTGCGGAGTCAAACCATTAATAAACCACTGAGTGATGACATCATCCGGTAGGTTGGCATGGACCGGCGGTAGTTGTCTCAGATGAGTTCTAAACAGGGTGGCATATTCCTGCACAGTCTGGTGCAGCTTCTGTCTATTGTTCTGCAAGTAATCAAAAATTTCGGCAGGGTTCTTCTTCAGTCGGAACCTCTGCAAAAACGCATCCCTTACCGCTTCATAGGTGCCGAAATGGTTGATATCATACTCTGTAAGCCACCTCGCTGCTTCATTAATTAATGTTGACAGGAATACTATGGCCTTGTATGCCGGATCAGGTGGATGGTTTAGCACTGCATAACTTATTTCAAAGGTGCGTACATGAGCATCAGGATCGTCACCTAGAAATCCACCAAATTTGGTGTATGTTACCCCTGTTGGAACCGGTCGGGGTGGAAGTAGTTGTTGCTGTTGTTGTTGTTGTTGTTGTTGTTGTTGTCCACTCATGGTGCTAGTGGTGGTACTGTTACTATCTCCTGAGTTCTGAGGTGGTGTTTCTTGTTCTTCAGAATTTGTATGGTCAGACTGCTCACCTTCTGGTTCGAAAATAGCACTCAACCTCTTACGCATTTCTAATTTGAATAGCCTATCCTCTTCTGTGGTATCAAACATAGGCAAGCTTACCCCGAATAGTGGTGTCCGGAATGAAGATTCACCAGGAAATATCACATTGTCACTGGAAACTTGTAAATTCTCTACAACTGGGACCGAACTGCCATCGGAATTAGTGGAACTTTCCCCAACCCAAAGTATTCTTTCACCTTCAATGACCTCTCTGGGCAAGACACCTCTATCCTCAGACGGGTTCGAATCTTGACCAGACAGTGTCGGATCACCTACACACTGTGTTCTTGTAGACTCCAAAGTTACTGTATCTTCTGCAGATTGTGCCGAAATTACACCGGAATCTACTAGAATTGCAGTATGTTCTACCGGAATGCTACCTGAATCACTGCTAACGTGCTTCATTTCTTCGATGACTGCGCTTAACTGATCTATGCTTCTGCCTCCTAGGGGAGTCCCTAACAAATTTAGTACCGCCCAAGGCTGTCGGTTTCGCCTATACTTCGGATATGACTCACCGGATCGAGTAACTGGCATATATCACCTTTGCAACACTTGCATACTACTCCACCTTACTGTCGATTCACAATCTATGGTCACCTTCCCACAATCACTTTCCAACACTCTGTTGCCACTTTCCCACAATCACTTTGCAACACTCTGTTGCCACCTTCCCACAGACGGCGCTAGTGTTAAACGCGCGTTGCCGTCAGAGATGCGTTTAAGCTCTTTTCGGGTTCTTGGGAGTGGAAGGGGTCTGAATAATCAGAGGCACTATACTTGATTTTCCCAATTAACCACTCACACCAGAGTACCTTAATGTTTAAATCTCTGTTAATACGAATTAATCTCCAGACTCTGGTTCGTTCTCTCACCGTATTACAATCTGTACTCAGACTATTGCTAGTTCTTCCACAACCTTACCGATTATGCTTTGGTTGATACGTTCTCATCACACAGCGCCGGAACTATTCATTACCGTAATAGAGACTCACAAGTCTTATTTACTGGAACAACATTAACCACAATTGAAGATAATCAAACAAAAGTGAAATAACACAGTACTACTCAGAATTCTCCAACATAACACAATGGAAACTCCTCAGAACGTATCGCCCAGACAGATAGTCTGGCGATTCTTCTGGTTGTTGCCAAAGCGTCCTTTCATTGATTTATAAATGGATACAACTCTACGCAACGACCTTTTGGTTCGTGCAGAATATGAAAAGGAAAAGATTTACAATTGCCAATCCGGCGGCTTACAGGCTTGAAAGCAAGAGACCTAGTCTTAGTCTACACTTTGAAGCAACATGCACAGAAATTAGAGAAGAGAGGCTATGGACGAATGATTATCAATAGGATCTCAACAAGTGGAGCAGTTCAACTAGCCACTCTAGAAGGCAACATCCTGTTGAGTTACATCAGTGGATGCATAGTTAAATTATATTAAGAACCCCCTCATGGAGGAGATGTTAAATCAACTCAACATTGCTAAGAAACGTAAAGAAGAAGAAAAATGAATTTGAGAAGAAGCACAGGTAGAAGCTTTAGAACACATCCGACAAATGAACTTGCAAAGACAAGGTAGAGATCAGCCTATGGCTGACACTCAAGAAGTTCTAAGTTATCACATGGCCATGTGCGAGGCATCAAGAGAACCTTACCCTAGGATAGTTGATAGACGACCCTTTGTGACCCTAGAGAATTGGGCTTGCATACTACATCTCCAATGATCTTTGGGGATAATACAAGTTCATTAAACCTTGCAGCTAATCCCATTTATCATGCTAGGATCAAGCATATAGAGGTCCACTATCATTATGTGAGAGAGAAGCTATTAAGCAAGGATATTCAGCTGGCATATGTATCAACTAATATGCAATGTGCAGATTTGTTGACTAAAACATTAGATGGTACAAAGCTTTGCGGGTTTAAAGAAATGATTGGATTGTAGGATATTCATGAAGATTAAAGATGAAGACTAAGCCAAAATGTTTGTCTTGAGGGGGAGCTCTTGGTGCAAAGTCCAAGCCCACACATTTGGCTTGAGGTTCATAAAGGTGTGAAGCTCCATGAAAACCATTGCTAGTGGAGATTGTTGATATATTTAGGTAGTGATGTGTGTGAACACACTAGGACCGTCGGGGCACTTTTTTCCCTCTTTAGGAGGTTTTTTTCCCCCGGCTTGTATATACGCCAATTGCCCTAATGGGCTACTTATCTTTGTACATTCTCTAGTAATACATTCAGTCTTGTGTGTTGTGCTCCAAGCTTCTTCTTCTTCCTTGTGCTGTTCGCGTGCTTCCGCAGACGTCTAACTCCAACAATTGGTATCAGAGCAAGTCGTCGCTTCTTCTAGGGTGCCATCGACACTCCTCCGTTTGCAGCCTCAGATTCGCACGAAATTTGGTGAGCATACTCAAGGTGTTTCCGAGATCAAACCATCTTCGCTTTGTGGTGCCGAAATCGCGATCTGAGCTCGTTTTCACCTCCAAATGCACTATCGCAGTGCTTGTGCAGGCTATTTCGTCCTTTTGTGCCAAAGGTATATACCAGTTTCTGTTCGCCAGTTTAAGCGTCTCGAAGTCTGCTACAGGTCTAGTAGAACTCATCTGGGCAGTTCTGTTCAGCTTTTTGAGATATAGTCAATTTTCTGCATCAAGGTATTTTAGTCACCGGCCATGGCTGAAAGCAGTGATGTATTCCGTATGTTGGCTGTTGAGGATAAGTTGGATGGTACCAACTACCCATTATGGGCTTATATGATGCGACATGTACTGGTTGCAAAAGGATTGTGGAACATTGTGCAGGGTGTTGAAAGACGTCCTGTTACACCTGTAACGACAGGTACTGCAAATACAGGTGCTGGAGCTGATGAAGATGGTGTCGAAGATGATATTCCACATATTTCTGTTCGTACTGCTGTTTCTATTGCACCTACTGCAGAGCAGATTCGCTGGGATGGCAGAGATGCCCAGGCACATGCATTGATAGCTTTGTCTGTCAAACGTGCCATTATTCCTCACATTCGCTCTTGCAGAACAGCAAAGGATGCTTGGGATACACTTACCACTTTGTACCAGGCTAGGAATGAGGCTCGTGTTGCTTACCTCCAAAAACAGTTGGAGAGTGAGCACATGAATGAAGGTGATTCTATGGACAATTTCTTAATGAAGATCAAAGATTTGAAGGAACAGTTGATTTCTGCTGATGAGGTTATACCAGATAGCGCACTTGTGCAGACCCTTCTGAATGGTCTTCCTGATTCATATCAGAGTTTTGCTTCTACTCTTCGGTTGATGATGAAAGGCAATCCAAATGCCTTGTCATTTGAGGAGTTAGTCTCTGTTCTGTTGCAGGAAGATCAGTCCAGGCAGAACAGGTCCATTATGCGTGTTGCAGATCAAGCTTTCTTGGCTAGTCAGAAGGGCAAAGGAAAATGGAGCTCTTCTACTAGTAAGCAGAAATCTGCAAATGCTGCACAATCGAAGAACCAGGATAAAGATGAGAAGAAATCAGAAAAGCAGAAATTGTTCTACAAGTACTGTAAAGGAAATGATCATATTATAAAGAACTGTCCAAAACTGGCTACTAAAGAGGCAAAGAAGAAAGAGGCTGGAATGGTTGTTGCAGAGGCCTCTACACCAAAAATAGAGTCTGCAAATCTTGTGCAGGAAGAAGAATGGGCGTTTACTACTGTCTGCAGTTTTGACCCATCTTCTCATGATCAGTGCATGTCTGCACTAGACTCAGATGTTTGGTACTTTGACAGTGGGGCGACCAAACATATTACCTCGCAGCACAGTTTCTTCTCTTCACTCGAGCCTGCCCCTACAGGGAATACTGTCACATGTGCCAATAACTCCTCTTATCCTGTTATGGGAGTTGGTAAGATCATTCTGACTACTGCTGATGGTAGTTCTTTCACTTTGTCAGATGCTTTATTTGTGCCAGGGATCAAAAAGAACCTGTTATCAGTTTCTGCATTAGCCAAGATTGGCTTGGTTGTGAAATTCGTTGATGACAGGTGTACAGTCCATGATCTCTCAAATGGCGATGTGATTATTGCTTCTGGCATTTTATGTCAAGGGTTGTATAAGCTCATAGACTATGAAAGATCTGTGAATGATTCGGCATGTGCAGTTCATGATTCTCAGGCTATGTCAGATGCAAAGCTTTGGCATGCACGCTTTGGTCATCTGAATTTTGCTAGTTTGTTACGCCTGCAGAAATGTGAAATGGTGTCCTCTTTGCCCAAACTTGAGGCACCAGGAAAACATGTTTGTGAAGGCTGTATTTTGGGCAAAATGCAGCGTTCTTCCTTTACAAAAGATGGTTCAGTTCGGGCTACGCAGAAATTGCAGCTTGTACATAGTGATGTCTGTGGTCCTATGCAGACACCCTCTTTTGGAAATTACCTTTACTTCGTGACTTTCATTGATGATTTTTCCAGGCATGCATGGGTATATCCACTCAAAGCAAAGTCTGAAGTGTTCATGTGCTTCAAACAATTTTTGGTTTTGGCTGAAAATCTATCAGCATGTAAAATGAGCACCCTCCGTTCTGATCGAGGGGGGGAATATATGTCTTCAGATTTTAATGCATTTCTGGCTGAACGTGGGATAAAACACCAGTGTACAGTGCCGTATACACCTCAACAGAATGGAGTTGCTGAATGAAAGAACAGGTCACTCATGGAGATGGCGAGGTGCATGGTCAAAAGTCAGGCTTTACCACATAGTTTCTGGCTTGAGGCTGTCATGTGTGCAGCATATGTACTGAACAGCTGTCCCACTAAAGTGTTGCAGTCTATCACTCCATATGAGGCTTGGCATGACCGCAAGCCATCTGTTGCTCATCTGCATGTTTTTGGTTGTTTGGCATATGCATTAGTGCCTGAACAACATCGCAGAAAATTGGATGATAAGGCAGTAAAATGTATTTTTGTTGGGTATAGTTCTGAAAGTAAAGGCTATCGTCTATATCATCCACAGACTAAACGCATTCTGGTTAGCCGTGATGTTGTCTTTGTGGAAGATGCTATTCAGCCATTGCTTTCATGTACTAAGGAGACATCTGTTAGCTCCAAAGACATGTATGATACTTTGATGCCTCTTTTTACAGGTGGACAGCTGGTCCTAATGAGGCAACTTCTCAGCCTTTGCAGGTTTCATATGATGATGCAGATCATTCCATTTCTGATGCAGATTTACATGATGCACTTGTTGATGAGAGAGCTGATATTGAGCAGGCAAAAACTATGCCAAAATGGCTGGTGCAGACTTTGCGTGACAACAAATTAGATGCACCTTTGTCATATCGTACTCGTTCAGGCTCTCATAGTACCTCCTTTGCATCAGATTGCTATGCTATGGCTGCATCTAGTCTCTGTGATGAGAATGAGCCTGTTTCTTTTGATGAAGCACAAAATTCAGAAAATTGGATGGCTGCTATGCAATTTGAATATGATGCTATAATGAAGAATGGTACATGGTCTTTATGTGACTTGCCTCCTGGCAAGAAGGCCATTGGCACTAAGTGGGTATACAAGCTGAAGTGTAAACCTGATGGTACAGTTGACAGGTATAAGGCTAGGCTTGTTGCAAAGGGTTATGCACAGGAAAGAGGCATTGATTTTGATGAGACCTTTGCACCTACATGCCGTATGACTATTGTTCGGAGCATTTGTGCACTTGCAGCCCATCATGGTTGGAATGTACATCAGTTGGACATTAAAACAGCATTTCTGAATGGTGACTTGCATGAAGAAGTGTATGTTTTTCAGCCCCGTGGCTTTGTGCAGAAAGGGCATGAAAACCAGGTGTGCAGGTTAAAGAAGGCATTATATGGTTTAAAGCAAGCACCACGTGCTTGGTATGAGAAGATACATGCCTATCTGGTTGCACATGGTTTTGTGAACAGTCGAACTGAAAGCACCTTATATGTTAAGCATGCTAATGATGTGCTTCTGATCATTGTTGTCTATGTTGATGACATGCTGCTCACTGGTCCTATTGAGAAGCATATTGCTGATTTCAAGGCTGATTTGCATGCCTCATTTGAGATGTCTGATTTGGGGCATTTGCATCACTATTTGGGCATTCAGTTTATGCAACTTGATGGTGGAATGGCTTTGTGTCAAACGAAATATATTGACACATTATTGCAGTGTTTTGGCCTTGAAGACTGTAAGCCTATTGCCACTCCTATGGAGACAGGTTTACGATTGAGTCTTCATGATGCTGGAGATGCATTTGATGCTTTTCTCTATCAGCAGGCTGTTGGATGCTTGATACTTATGCATTGCTCGGCCAGATATTCAGTTTGTTGTCTCACAGATGAGCAGGTTTATGCATTGCCCAAGAGTCATGCATTGGAAAGCGGTTAAGCACATCTTTCGCTACTTGAGTGGTACTCGGCTACTTGGGTTGTTTTATCCCAAGGGGGGATCACTACCGGGAGATTTGCATGCTTTTTCTGACTCAGATTGGGCTGGTTGCTATGACACTCGTGTGTCCACCAGTGGTTTTTGCTTCATGCTTGGTAGCTCACGTATATCTTGGTTGAGCAAGAAGCAGCCTACTGTGGCCACTTCCAGTTGTGAGGCTGAGTATAGGGCAGCTTTCACAGCGACTGTTGAGTGTGTGTGGCTCAGACGCCTTATGGCTGATTTGGGTGTTGGCCAGTCTTCTGCCACCACCATCTTCACTGACAGATAGAGCGCATTGGCAGTTGCGAGGAACCCTGTGTTCCATGCTCACACTAAGCACATTGAGGTGCATTATCACTATGTCAGGGAGAGGTTCTCTGCTGGGGAGATCAGCTTGGCATATGTGCCCACGCAGGAGAACATTGCAGACCTTTTCACCAAGGCTCTGCCTAGGGAGAAGTTTGAAGCTTTCCGCAAAGCTTTGGGCTTACTTCCTTTTGTGGAGTGATTTCCACTTGGCACTTCCTTATACATGAGTGCCAGCTCCTTGTTCACCGCATCACTCCCAGGGGGGATTTGTTGATATATTTAGGTAGTGATGTGTGTGAACACACTAGGACCGCATGGGGCACTTTTTTCCCTCTTTAGGAGGTTTTTTTCCCCTGGCTTGTATATACGCCTATTGCCCTAATGGGCTACTTATCTTTGTACATTCTCTAGTAATACATTCAGTCTTGTGTGTTGTGCTCCAAGCTTCTTCTTCTTCCTTGTGCTGTTCGCGTGCTTCCGCAGACGTCTAACTCCAACAGAGATTTACCTCTTTACCTCTGTAAAAGTCATTTCTTTTTTACTTGAAAATATTTGTAATCACCTACCAAAAATTCATGGACTTGATTAGTTGGAAAGTAATAACTACATTGAGAGAATATCTCCTAGAATTAAGGTTCACTTTAGATAGAGCCAAAATTTGAATTCAAATTCAAATTTGAACTCAACTCTTATATAAAGTCACTTGAAAAAGTCACGGCTAGAGTAGTCATTTCCCGAGCTCTCCATTGCCATTGTGTATGTGTGTAATGCCTACATTGTAGCCTACACTAATCTCTATCATAAGGCTATGATAACCAAGCCTATGATCTTGTACAAGATTGCTCATTAATACATTATACCTACATTGTTGATCTATGATATCTCTGTTATAGTAATTTCTAACTGTCAACTTGTGCTGCTCATATCTCACTCATTTCTTGACCAAATTCAATGATCTATAGGTTATTGGAATCAGCTTCAAGTTATCTACATGTTGACAAAGGTTTGAAGCAAATCCATTCAGCCAATTTGAAGAAAAGCGCATCGAAGCACTCATTGTTCATACTCTGCAGAGGTCCTAAAAAATCGAGGGTAATGATTAATTTGCTAAATTGATTTCTCTTTGTATAGTGGATCATTTCAAGTGATTCCACTTGGATTCATTAGCATACTAAGCTAATTAGATACCTCTAAAAGGAATTTTTCTAATTCCTACTGTACTGGTAGTACTGAGCATTACAAGCAGCAAGTGTATGATCCAAAATAGAAAGTTTTATTGGATTCTTCTATTTAGAAGCAGTCTGTTTTGATTCAATCTTTTCATACATACATAGGCACTTTATGGTGTCATTGGAAAGCTAAGAGGGTCCACATATCAACTCTGAAGTTACAAGGGGCTGGTACTAAGCAGGATTTGGCAGTACCTACTCATCACTTAGAGTGTCCATCCATCTTTCCCAACATTTGTACCTCTCGTCGCACTCTTTTCTCTTTCTCTCTCTCTCATATACATACAAACATACATACATATTTATACATACATATATATATACATACATATATGTATATATATATATATATATATATATATATATATATATATATATATATATATATATATATATATATATATATATATATATATATATACATACATACATACATACATACATAAAGACACATACTCATATCCACATATATATACATAAAAGCAATGCGTACCGTGCATTATCACGATGATGAGCCATAAGTGTTCACATCTCTTTTAGACACCACTTATGCGACCATCCTGTCCCAAACTGTGTCTCACGTGAACTAAGTAGGTATTTTTTATCCCTCTCATCATGCTCACTACAAAAATAAAAAAAATCATGTAAATAAAACATAAGATATTTATTTCAATTTATATGTAAAATTTATACTTACTTCCATTCCAAGTGGACAAGGTGCATGTAAGAGTCGCATAATGCTCGCATTCTTCTCTTGAACTCCAATCCATTCCCTATATACACTATATTCCCCTCTTGCTCTATATTGCACTCTAGCCCTAAGGTGCCTATGCATGTCCTCATAGGCACCTGTGCTCTGCTATCATGATCTAGAGGTGGTATAGGTGTCCTGAAAATACATTAGGAAAAAAGGTGAACCCTGGATGGGCCTTTTAGCTTAAGGTGGTGGCCACAGTCTATACCCTATAAAATACTAGGCTGAAGGGGGAAGAGGGGACAAGATTCCTCTATGTTCAGCGTTGTCTTCTAGAGAGAGAAGAAATCTCGTAATCAAGTTGGGCCCAAAAATTCAAAATTTTTTAAAAGTTGTAAAACTCATCATAACACCATTAAATGACCTCCATATCACTTTTCAGGGTCAAAAGTACTATTTTTGACTTCTAATTCAAAATCCGTGCATGTTTTTGAACTAAAAAAGTGACTTTTTTCAAAATAACTCAAAAAGCTCTATTTTTCCTCTTCAAACTCCCATTTTCATACCCAAAACCCAAAAAGTCATATTTTTCACCTCTATTCCCTCCATACCATACAACAAAAGCGTTGTTTCTCCTCTTACCATTCTCCCAACTTCTACAACAATGACAACAACTCTTACTCCCATGGAAAGCTCCAGAGCTCGTAGGAGACCAAAAGACGAAGTTCACACAATGACGTGCCACAACATCAAAAAAATGGAAGGAAGTTGGCTACCACAAGAGTTTTGCAAAGGTGCATGGGTGTACATGCAGCCATCTAGACTTGGTCCTCATCTTGTTCGAGATCGTGGAAATTTGGATCTTCATTGGAAAGGTAAGCTCTTAGGCTTCAAGCAGCAAACACATGGTGGGATGGTTGCTATTGTACAACATGTCTTCACAGTTTCAACCATGAAGTTAGAAAACTCCAATAGAATTAGATATCCAATCCATTGTGAGTATTTCTATTTTTTCAATGTTTCATGGTGTTAAATGTCTTAATTACTCATCTCATATGTTTTTCATTGCTACCGTCATATTTCCTTCTAGTTTAGTGGAAGAACAACCACTTCATAGTCTTACAGGAACTTTCAAAGCATTACATGCAGACATTGGGGCATTAGTGTTTCCAGATGTACCTCCTGCTAAACTTATTCGTGAAAGGATCTTCTTTTACACTCACAAGTACATTGTTCCTTCCACAGATGGTGAATATGGAAGGTTGGAGATTATCAAAGTTGACTCTCTTCTTAGTTTAGAGTGGCCAAAACCTGATTTTTGGTCCATATCATCTTTCAAGCGTAAGATGGTGATGGACATACATAACTCTTTGAAATTCACACAAGTGTCTAGATCAATAGGTCTTCATTGGACTCTACCAATCCATTGCTTTGTTTTCATATTTCAAGGCATTCCTTTTGTAGAAACTCCTACAATGTTCCTATGTAAAGATATTACATATGAAGCATTAGAAGGATTGTTAGGGGAAAACTGGGGTTATGTAGAAGGATTGTCAAAAGGGGATAGATATCGTTGTAGAATTGGTGACACAGGTATAGGGTTTTGCTATTTAAAACATTGCACCTCATTGTACATTAGATTTTATTATGATCGTTGGATGTGTAAACTAGGAGAGTGGATACCTTTGCAAAGCTCGTAGGGATCTTTAGCTTCATTTGAAATTAATGTGAAGTTACCAAACAATGCTATGGAGGTGGTTTTAGTTAATCAACATTGGAACTTGTCCAACTTGAGAGAGCACTTACTTATCATGGGATATGATGATCTTCATGATTTCAAATTTCGAATACGAGGGAACAAGGTAAGCGTTGTATTCCATATATACATATAGATATATATATATATATATATATCATATTCTATCACTATTGTTCATGATTTGAAAATGTTTTACTCTTTTATGAAATGTCCACAGATTGGAAAGAGATTGGAAGACAAAATCAAGGTTCTTGTAGATTGGAGCATGGATGGAACTGAAATTTCATTCGACTCATAACTCTTTTTTGTAAAGATACTGTGAAACCTGTAAACAAACCTATTTTTGCAATGAAAAAGTTTTCACATTTGCTTCAAGGATATTTTGGCCACATTCTACTTGTATCTGTACATTCTCAAGGTTTTTCTTGAAAGAGCATTCTTCTTGTTTATTTTCTTTGATGTGATCTCAAATGTCAAAGTTTTCCTTTCCAAGACTCTTATGTTTTAATTTAAGGAAA
The DNA here is from genome assembly GCA_020310875.1 of Ceratopteris richardii. Classification (NCBI taxonomy): domain Eukaryota; kingdom Viridiplantae; phylum Streptophyta; class Polypodiopsida; order Polypodiales; family Pteridaceae; genus Ceratopteris; species Ceratopteris richardii. Next base: position 69,907,351 of record CM035417.1, on the reverse strand, counting down.
AGTTACTTCTATGAAAAAGTGGGACCCATCACTTAAAAATTCTAGAAAATTTATAAATAGGAGTCCTTTCTCCTCATTTCTCACTTTTGCAACTACATTGAGTGTTAGAGCAGTCTGCATTTGCAAGCTATGGCTTCCACCTCTGTACCTACTAAGAGTGCATGCCACAAGTTTCTAGATTTTTTGGAGGATTCAGATTATAAAGGTCAACATGACCTGTATGATCTTCTCTCCAAGGTTCTTGACCTCCATGGAACCATGCAAATGAATGCCGATGCTTTGGAGGAGCTACTTCAATATATGCAAGTTCATATATTGTGTTTCTCCATCAAAATACCACCATATGATGGAACCTGGGTTCCATGTGACCTTCTCACCTACATTCACAAAGGTGATGAGACATTTGCAAAACGATTGAAACGAATCCAGGTAATTGCAGAGGAAGCAGGGCACCTTCTTGATGGAACTGTGCCACTTATAAGGAGATTGAATAGGAAACGCAAGATGGGTGCAAAATATCTTTCATTCATTGCTGCCACAATTTTCTTTGTGAATGAGGAACCAGAACCAATTCCTCATGAGATCCCTCATCTTCTTACAGGTGGTTTTGTCGAGGATAAAAAGGAACCACCTCAAGAACCCTTGAATCTCCTATTAGAGAGAGAAGCTATTGAGAAAACTTATCCTCTTGGTGTGGATGATAAGTTGAAAGAAGTGCCTAAGCCATCCACCTCTTCGGAGCCAGAAGCAACTATTCTAGAGGTGGAGATTGAAACCTTTTCAGTGGTTCTTGTCAAGGGACAAGAATATTTGTTTTTACATGATGTAGAGAAGGCATTTGGGCTACGGCTGGATGAATGCCTAAGTTTGTTTTGTACTTTGTCAGAGTGTCCTTTGGATAGTACCTCTGACTTGTTGGAGAAAAAGTGTTTGCCATTTGGTGACTCAGTGGCCGACACAATAAAATTGGTTTGCAATGACATACTTACAAGTGAACATCAACGTATCACAGAAGAACAATTTAGTAATGCACAAGAAAGGATATTGGAATCAAAAGTTCCCACCTCACCATTAATCGAGCAGAGTGGGATGTCCCACTCCAGCATTAATTTACATCTTCAAGAGAGAGGATAAGAAGAAGATAGAGTTCAAGATGTAAGTATCTTCAATTCATGTCATTCATTCTTACAAACACATGCAGCTACTAATCATAAAACTTTGTACAGGAGGTGATTGAAGTCGACAAGTTTGCAGCAAGGAGTGGAGGTGATCGAGTGGCTCGTGGAGGTGGCTCATCCCTTGCAAACTACATTGGGAAACTTCCCAAAGAACATTTTGTAATTATCCATAAAGATTTCAGTCCGTAGGGCCACTTCATGACATGGTGTCTAAAGGCCTTAAGTAAATTGCTTTGTTTATCAACCATTACACAGGGGAGTAATTGTATCTTTTTAGTTAAGAAATCCCTTGTAACTACAACCTTAGGTTCCAACTTCCGTGGAAAGGTCTTAGGTCAAATAGGTATATCTCTAGGTTTAGGAGTTAGAAATGTTGATGAAATAGCAACTTCAATTTTGACTTACACCCTACCCATGGCTTTGGAGCGTCGAAAGAGAGTCATTGAGAAACTCAAAGCCAATTGATGTAAACAATTGAATTAATATCAAATTTTCACTTTGCTTTATTTACAATTCTTTGTCTCAAGTATTCCTTTTTAAGTATATTATCTAAAATTCTTTTGGACCTGCATGTGATGTATTGAGGTCATGTAGGGCATTGGGAGGTTCTTTACTTCCATTCTTTTGGACCTTCTTTCTCTCATTTAAGGTCTTGTAGGGCATTGGGAGGCCAAATAAATCCCTGCCATAGAAACGAGGGAGAAGGCCCTGCAAAACGTTTGCAGGGCCTTCTCTCACGTTTCTGTGGCAAGGCTTTATTTGGCCTCCCAATGCCCTACATGACCTTAAATGAGAGAAATTTCATTAGATGGATATTATCAAGAATGTAAATTACCTAGGTGACCTTACATGAGAGTGAAACTTCACTAGATGGATATTTTCAAGAATGCAAATTTTCTAAGTTTCAAATGCTATGCTCATATGTTTCAAAGGTATAGGGAGGTCAAAATTTGTTCATATTCACTCCTCATGAACTAGCTTTACTCCTCATGATCCTTCTTTACTCTCATTCTTTTGGACCTTCTTACTCACATTTGAGGTCTTGTAGGGCATTGGGAGGCCAAATAAAGCCCTGCCACAGAAACGCGGGAGAAGGCCCTGCAAACGCTTTGCAGGGCCTTCTCCTGCGTTTCTGTGGCAGGGCTTTATTTGGCCTCCCAATGCCCTACATGCCCTACATGACCTTAAATGAGAAAGGAATTTCACTAGATGGATATTATCACTAGATCAAAATGACAAGATAAGAAAACAATCACTCATATATGAGAGATTATCACAAGAAAACACATGGAAATAGATTATCACAAGAAAACACATGGAAATGTAAAATGACTGCTCATGTTTCATTCTAGATAATGAGATTATAAAGGGAATAGAGGAAAAGTGCTAATGTTTCATTGAAAATGGCAATATTTACAAAAAATCTCTGGTCTGTAGAGATCAGTTACAAAACTTAGCTACGATCACCCCTAATTCTCCTAGCTAACTGTATCTCCTTTGGTTGTATAGTGACTCGCTTAGCATGGATGTGCACAGGTTGGAATCCTCTAGCATTGATATCAAAAATGCTTCAGCTGCCTCTTGTAAAGCTTCTAAAGCTAGAGCTTGGATCCTTAACCCTGCACAATACCTTTGTAACTCTTCTTTGACCACCCTTGCAAAGGGTCTTCTAGGTATCAGAAGCTCAGCTGTCTTTTGATAGTGCCTTATCTCTGCAAATGCCTTTGTATATCTTCTTCTTCGTTGTGGTGCTCTAGCTTGTGGTGGTGGTGGTCTTCATTGGACATTTTCTTGTGGTATTGGTTGGGGTGGTCTACGATGGGGTTGAAAGACTTTCTTCTTCCGTTGCACGCGTCTTGAGCTTTCTCCTTGTTCAGGATGTTGCTACTGGCTTTGCCCCCTCTCTTGATCATTGGGTATGGCCCCCTGATTTGATGGTAGTGTCTTTCTCGCTACAGTAACCCTATGATTTGTAGGTATTTCTTCGTTACCCCATGGTGGCAATGTTTGACTCTCCTCACTTGATTGTGAACATTGTTGAGACACATCCTCATGCGATTCATCAAAATCATCATCAGAAACTACCTGTCTATGAGCACGCTCCTTCACCCTTGTCTTTGTTGGTCTCTTTGGTGATGGAGGCTCATCATATGATGATGGTGGTGATTGGGGTTGATTTACGGCCTCTTCCCTGGATTTGCCATGTTCCACTTGTTCATGCAACTGTTCACTCCCAGAGGTATGACCACCACCTGTTTCGCAATGGGATGCAGAGCGCGAGACACTACGTCGCCTTTTGTGGTGATTCATCCATGGTGGCTTCTGAGTGCCTTGCACATAGGTAGGAAAGTTAATGGGATCCTTCCTTGCAGATTGCTTTGTTCGTGCCATCCTCTATAGTGCTAGAATGTTGAAATGAGACAATGAGTCTCCTTTTATAATGTTTCACTTAAAAAGGTTCTGTTCACATCTGAATGGACAAAAAATAGTTTAAAAATTAAAAATTACCTAAAAAAATTGCAAACAAGAGATTAGTGTGTAGCAAACCTTATGAATTATTCAAAAAATGCCATGAATGTATTAAATGACTTCACTTCCATGATGAACCCTGTCGTGTTCTTGTAGCCCGCCATTGAGCATGACGTAAAGGTCCCAATGATGACTTCCATTTTTCACTAGCTAAGTTGTGTTGATTAAATCTTGCAAGTTTTGCAACTTTCGACTCCTTGGCTCGTTCCATTGCATATGTCCTTGAAAATGCACTACGATAAAACCAATTAAACATCTCTTCCATATAGTTTGATTGCATTGCACCACCACCATGTCTTGTGTTCTTGAAGTAAACACCTTTAGCCTTGTAATGTGACTTCTCCATTCCTTGTGTACTAAAAATCTCCAATGAACCATATCGATGCATAAAAAATGCTCCATGTGCAAATAAAATATGCTGAAATGATATAAGTACATATAACACAACCTTATCAACAAGAAAATTGAAAAAATAAGAAAACTTACAATGTAATGTGTAATATTGCTCTCTCCCCAAGATAGGATGAAACACTTTGCAAACTCCATTAATGTATCTTGAAACAACTGACGGTCATTTTTGTTGGAGCTATTAAGACTCATTAAGCCTACCAACTTATCTAAGCATGACCAAACCTTCTTTCGCCTATTACTAAGGTCAATTTGAGAATCATTATCAGTGGTGATCATGCACAAGTCTTTCCATAGCTCCCTGCATTCATTTTTCTTAGGGCTTACACCTCTTCTGAAAAATTTTCTTGCCTTCTTCCCTGTCATTGACACTTGTTGCAAACTATTTTGCGATTCACCAGGTTTTTTGACAACTAGAGTTACATTACCACCATGACAACCAATCGAATTAAGCAACTCTTCAAATTTTTTTATTGCTTGTACAGATTTATCAATTGGCTTCATGGAAAATGCATATTCTGTGTGGAGCTTCAATAATCTATCAAATATTCTCATGAAAGCATGCAATGTGCAAAAGTGAACATTAACTAATGGAAATGGAATAATGGGATTCCAATGTTTATCTAATGTGTCACGGTTAGGTATTTCTAACATTGGACACCTTAACAAAGGTCTATCTCATTCGGTGGAAGTAGGTGCATCTATGTATTTATCTAAGCTAGATAGTACTTTTTGTTGTCCCTTTGTTACTTTGTAGCCTCAAGTACAAAATGGACGTGGATAACGAGCAGATGCACCTTGCTTGCAACCTAACATGCATTTGATAGCTTTTAAATCCCCACCCAAGTGCCAATCTATCTCAAAATCATCAAAGTTTTCTATGTGGAGCTTTGCACCATGAATTTGAGAAACTATTAGTTTAGTGATCCATGGGGTCCTGCTAAAAATCCATGAAAGAACATCATTGGATTCTTTAGGTACTTCAATAGCACCTAACCACCATATTTCTTTCTCGGATTGAACACTATATGTAGAGTTAGAGCTAGAGTTACTACTTTCATCAGATATGGCATTTGTCATAGCTTCATTCATGAGTGTCAAACTCAATCTCTCCATTCGTCGTCCCTTTATGATCTGGCATTCATCTAACTTCAATATAAACTGTAATTTGGTATTATAATCTGCATAAATTAGCAAAATTTTTATAACATCAAAATACAATGTATATCAAGGTAACAATAGTGCACATACCTGGTATAGTAGAATTGTAAAATCGAACCATTGCCTGTTGAAGCCTCTCCAAATCCACGAATATGTTGTTGTACTTTGTGTAAGGAAATCCATTTCCAGCTGCGCTTTTCAACTCTTTTTTGGATGTAGATAAATGATAAATAGACATAGGCATAATATCCTCTATATATAAGTAGTTTCCAAGAATACTAGTTATATCTTCATTGGACATTGACTTCTTTAGCGATACCTTGTAAGGAGATGGAAGCATATTCTGCAAAATACCTTCTCTTTGTAATGAATGCTTCAAAAGGTTGTACAATGCACTGTATCCTTTAGTACTAATTCTTGCTTCATCACATACCATCTGCAGGTCTCTAGGAGTGATAATATCTTGTAACTTTTTTGTGAAATCTTTAATCACTTGCTTCTTGATAAGGTTCCTATCCGTGACTCCAAAATACTAACCACCTGCTTGTTGGTCAAAAAAGAATTTAATAACTTGAATTGATCCTCTGTTGTTGATGACGCACTAACATCTTCAACGAATGACCTACATAACAAGAATATATATATATATATATATATATATATATATATATATATATATATATATATATATATATATATATATATATATATATATATATATATATATATATATATATATATATATATATATATATATATATATATATATATATATATACATATAAGTCTTCCAAAAAGAGAAACAAATACAAGCCAAACCTTATCGCAAAAACTCGTCGTTTGCGTGCTCCACCACCAATTGAAAGAGAGTCAAAGGATGTTAATGATTGTCTCCTACGTCGCATCCCAAGTGGAGTCTCTCTCAAGTGTTGGACAATGTTTTTTAATTTCTCAATTGTTCTCTCCTTTTCTTCCATATGCTTTTCAAGCTCTGCAAGCTTTTCTTGTAAAGATATGATTGTGCTTTCAAAAGTGACCAACCTTGTATGATTTAGTTGATATTGTTGAATCCAATACTTAGTAATGACAATTGAATGTGTAGATAATCGTTGGCAATAACCTAAGAGCCCAGCTTTACCGGCACCGATGAACTGAAGTAAAGTTGAGAGGTTATGGAATGTTGGATGGTAAGAAGACATTGGATCAGGAGGGTATAATGAACCATGAGTCCAAAGATCAATATTCTTTTCTCCAGCTTCACGACGCTCATTTTGAGAGTTCACATCATTGTTGCACTGTGTATTTGGAGCAAACTCTCTGGGCACACGAACATGGATACTTGTTGATGCTGGGGCATGAGGACGTCCTAATGTGAGGTTTGTAATAGGTGTCAACACCATCTTTTCCAACAATTAAACAATACTGAGAAAGAGACCAGAAATTTGTTTGGAAGAGATGCTAGAGCATGATTTTCTCAGGAAAATTTTGTTTTCTTGGATGTGGATGGGTCACAGTGTGTTTTTCCACTGAGAATAGCCAAAAATGATGACATTTTGAAAAAGTCATTTTTTGGGTGAAGAGTAGTTACAGATTTGATGATGTGGCACTCTACTTTTGGAGGGATTTTAAAAATATTACTTTTTCAAAAAGGAAAATTAAAAACTAAACAAAAAAAAGCCACTTCTAACATATATATTAAAAAATGAGCCCTTTCAAGTAAATAAACACTGAAATTGAGACTTTGAAAAAAAAAATCATTTTTTTAATTCCCATACATGCTCGAGTTTGATGATGTGGAAAGTAGATTCCCTTTCTCTCTCTCTAATAGAAGAGAGAGAGGAGCCTAGTAAGCCTTAAAAAAAGCCTACTCCAGCCTACTAAAAAGTGCCCTATTAAATGCACTTTGTCCCCTTAGACAACAACAAAACTAGGCTTAATCCCTAAAAATTAGGGATGCTTACAAGGCCCATGCAGGGTTCACCTTTTTTCCTAATGAGATAGATAAAAATAAATAAAAATATGTGTTATAATATCATTAAAAAAATTGTGAAAAAAAATCATACCTATGAGCAGGTAGCTATCTTCTTGCATGTGGAGCCACATAAGAGCCCTCCTCTAATCGCTGGGTAAGCATCTGGATTATAAAATCCAGCTTATCATCAGGCATCTCTTAGTACTCATGCATGATGATCCATAAAGTATCAGGTGGGAACTCTTGCTCTCATAAGACTTTTTATGAGAGTGAGTTTCACCTTTCTCTCTCTAATAGATTATAGGATCCATAATATCTGTACATATAAAACAAAATGGGTTAGAAATCAATATATGTATGCATATATATGTATGTGTGTATATGTGTATGTAGGTGTATATGTGAGTGTGTGTATGCATGTAAGCATGTATGTATGCATATGCATGTGCATTATGTACGCAAATTTTTGTATGTGTGTGTATGTGTGTGTATGCATGTGTATGCATGTAAGCATGTATGTATGCATATGCATATGCATTATTTATGCATATGTATGCATGTATGTGTATGTGTGTGTATGTATGTGTCTCTAAATCTCTCTCTCTCTCTCTCTCTCTCTCTCTATCTCGTCAACCACTTCTCACTTTTTATGCTAGAGCAAATCCTTGCTACTCTAGGAGTCCTGAGACACTCTGTTTATCACAAAGTTTATTTACTCAAAGAAAACACCAAGTTATGACTGAAATTCCACTTACTACATTCTTTTGGACTCCTAAAGAGGTTGTTCTCGTTTGCCCAAGAGTTCTCGATACTAGCTACTCTCCCCTTGCCCTATGCCAAGCAGACAAGAGTTCAAAATTAATGGTTAAAAATACCCCAAAAAAACTAAAAATCTAAAAAAAAAACCCTAATTTTGGCATTCTACCTCACAGTCGCAATGGTCAGACACAATCATGATGGTGTGTCACCATGACAATGGTGTGAACACCCGTGATGGTCAGACCACGATGGTATCAGTCAAAGTCACGATGATCAGACTACGACGATCAGGAGACAATGGTCAGACTGCGACAATGAGTCACAGTCGCGATGGTCAAACCACAATGATTAGATCACGATGATCAGGACCACAGTCGTCACAAGGATCGCGATTGTCAAGCACCGTCGTGATGGTGTGTCACTATTGCGATGATGTGACATGATCGCAATGGCATGAGCCAATCACCACGATGGTCAGTGAGCATCGCGATGGTCAGACAGAGTCGCGATGATGAGTCACCATCGTGATGGTTAGCTAAATATGTGATTTCAAAAAATTGAATGTAGATCTGTGCAATAGCTTACCTGATCTCCTCTTTCATGCAAAAATTTCACCCCAATACTCACCTTTGTCTTATAGTCACGATGGTTAGCTTCTATGATAGTTTCTGACAGAAAAATGGAGCTTTTACCTGTGTTTCTTGGAGATCTGTGATGTATAGAGGCTTCCGTGCAATGTTACTGCACAAGAAAACACGAACAAGCACCTGTAAAATCTCTCTACACTCGCACACACATGAAAATGAGCAAAATTGAAGAGAAAGAGGGAATATGATATATTTTTGGTGGTTTTTTGGAGTTTGAGATGATGACGGGGGATGAAACTAGAAGAAAAGTGGAGTAAAAGTGTGTAAAAACTAACTACTAACAATAAAACAATAAGAAAAGTTTACCTTCCAATGATTTTCTCCAACAGATTTACCATCATACGCTCAACCTACAGCTCGTCCCCCACAACAGTGCCAAATTTGGTGTCACTCTAGTACAATGGTGAGTACCAATGTGAGGAGTACCATCTCGTAATTATCAATCTATAGAGAGGATAGGCCGATGTGAAGATCAAGAGCAAGTGAAGTGCACGAAGGTGATGGTGAGAAATGCAAATGCATACACACACATGCACACACACACACACACGAGGAGAGTGGCAATGGAGATCAATGGAAGGCAAGAAAAGAACTCATACTCATATTCATTGCCAATTACAATAGCTTTACTAGCTCAATAGTCACTAGTTCCAAAAGTTCAACAACAACCTCAAAATGAGCTCTCTAGTTGTATTTATAGTTTTTGCCTAGTTTTGATCGGTTTCACATCAAGTGACCGGCCTAGTTAAAAAATAGGTTCTACATAGAATTTGAGGTACCTAACGGCTTCCAAAAATTATGAAATTGGTATGAGCTACCTACTTAGACTCATCAAACTTGAGGACTCCTCGGCTTGCACAAAATGGAGTCATACACGCAGTAATCGGATGTATGTACATATATTACATTGTTTTAGGGATCAAAATCACCGTTTGGGTTATGAGATGGCGAATGTGCTTCCTCTGCATCTGTGACAAGATCCTGTGCTTGATCCTTTGCCTTGAACATAGATGTAGATAGAAAGAAAGTGTATCAGTTATATAATATACATTGATAGTGTAAAAACATATACATTACTCCATCCAAAGCATTTTTGGAATATTGAGAATAAGTAGGCTTGCACTTAGCTGCATCATTTCATTTCCTTCATAGATGTGTTTTAGATGTTCTTCTCAGAGATATTGATGTCTGAGAAACATCAAGGCTTCTACTTTCATTTTGATACAAGTGCACAATAAAGTATAAAATCAATCATGCCACCATTATCGTGAGAGCAATCATGTTGCTTGCCTTTTCTAAAATATATTTCTTTTAGTCTTGCATATTCCATAGGAACATTTTTATGTAACCTCCTCATGGATACTTCTAATAAGCATGCTCTTTTTGATAATTCTCGATTGTGAGGTGAAATAGCATCAATACCATAATTAAGAATCTATTTTTATATTAAGAATTAATATATGATGTGTTAGCATTGCATTGTAAACATTACTATGAGCTCAATAAAAAGAAATCTTCACACATAAAGGAAAAGGAATTTAACACACAAATTAAAGACATATGTAGAGATAGTGAAATTATGTTATCAAATTTAAGTATATTAAGTTTGATTAAAGGCACATCACATAACACTTTCAATTTTCATACAATTTGAAAGGTGCTCCTGGAGATCTATGCCCTTCATAATTAACTTACACTTCATCGCCAGCACATAATGAAGTAGTAGCATAGAAAACTATGTATCTTGATAATTTTTTGCTCATATATTTTGGTTCATGAATATCTTTACACTCTTTAAATGTGTAATTATTCCTTCAGTGACTATATCATTAAACACTATTTATTAATATATATAATCTTTGATCTTTTGCACATGTAATCTCTCTACTAGTAAGAGGGGTTCCATTCATACATAATACATAAGTAATGCTTTGAATGTACTTTCTAAGCTAGTCCAAGTCTCTCCATCCATATAGGCCCATAAAATGACATAAGAGTGATATCGAAATTAAGAGGCACATGCAAGTCCTCTATGATAGAGATATCATAACCAATAGTAGTAATAGTGGATGAACCAATCATATAGTGATTACCCTAAAAGTTAGAAACCTCTCTGTCTAAAGGAAGAGGTCCTCTACACAATCTTGTGCACTGTCTTCTATCATATGTTTACAGTAGAGGATGTAGGTGAGTTGATAATGTATAATCTCATACCATCTCAATCTCTAAACCAAGATGTAGAGGATATAGAGACACCTTGGCTTGAAATTGATAAACAACCTATCTATGAGATGTATGAGGGATATTATCATTATTAATAAGAGAAACATTGTCATCATCAAGTGAATATCTTCATACATACATTGTAACATTATTATGTATATTTGAATTTCATAAACATTAATATGATTAACTTATGTAATCAATTATATACCCAAGCATTTTTGCACTAATCAAGTGGTGCTAATCACTCAAAAACATCATGACCATTCTCATGCTCAATACATTCTAGTTCTGGTATTTGATCTCTACCATAACAATGACTACAACATATAATACGGTCTTGATAATAAGAATCATTCTATCCTTGTCGATTGAAACATCTCACATTGTTGCATTGATAGAAGGTGATGGAGTATGTGAAAATCACCTAATTATTTGTGGGCAGAGAGTGTTTCTACTGCCACTTATCTTATTAACAGGTTACCCTCTAAGTCAATTGATGGGATGAATCCATATGAAGCATGGCATGGTAGAAGGCCATGACTTGATCATTGTAGAATATTTGGTTGTGTTGCTTATGTGCATGTTCCATCTCAAATCAGAGGTAAGTTAGACCCTAAGGTAGAAAAATGCATCTTCATAGGGTATGATTTAAATAAAAAAGGATATAGGTTTTATGATCCATCCAACAAAGGATTTATGGTCAATAGAGATGTTGTGTTTGATGAGAATGATTCTTGGTTTGAAAGTGAATGCAAGAAAGTCGAATTGCCATATGACTTAGAAGAGGAATTTCCAAGTCTCACCAAGGAGGATCCAAGCACAATTAAAGACACCAAATGAGATGATGAGGACACTATCAACTTGGAAGAGTTCAAAGCATTGAAGTGAAAAGGGAAAACCAAGATGAAGAGGTTGGTAGATATACCTAAATCATCCAACCAAGCTCTAAGGAGATCACAAAGGGAGAAAAAGAAGCCAATCAGATTTGGGTATGACACTTCATTAGTTACTAAGCATTCCATTTATCTTGCTAAGGATTCATCACTTGAAGAACGTTCTTCATATGAAAAAGCAAGTACCAAATCAGAATGGAAGGAAGCCATGGATGAAGAAATAGAAGCACTCCAAGAGAATGATAGTTGGGAGCTAGTACCCAACAAGGCATCAATGAAGGTAATTGGTTCTAGATGGATTTACAAAATCAAAAGGAACTTAGATGGATCCATAAATAGGTATAAATCTAGACTTGTGGCTAAGGGTTTTGCACAAACCCAAGGAGTAGATTGTGAAGAGATATTTTCACATGTGGCTAAAATGCCAACCATCATAGTATTGGTAAGTATAGCTACATCTAGAAATTGGAATATGTATTAGCTAGATGTAAAAAATGCCTTTCTCAATGATTGGATTTCGGAGGAGGTTTACATGGATCAACCTCCTGGCTATGAAGACCCAAGCAAGGTAAATTATGTGTGCAAATTGAACAAAGCTCTTTATGGTTTGAAGCAGGCACCTAGGGCATGGAACCATAGGTTAACAACCTATCTTCAAGACCAAGGCTTCATGATGAGCAAGGTAGATTCTTCTCTGTTTGTCAAGAGAAGCAATTTAGAAATGATATACTTATGTGTATATGCTGATGACATCATTTTTATAGTTAGTGATGTCATAGGTATCAAACAAATCAAGAACCAAATGATGCAAGAGTTCAAAATCAGTGACCTAGGATTTCTGAAGTATTTTCTTGGACTTGAGTTAGTCTACACAAATTCTAGAATTTACATCACTCAAAGGAAATATGTGTAGGGCACGTTGAAGAAGTTCCACTTGGAGAATGCAAAGATAGCTAGCACTCCTATGGAGGTAAATCATAAATTGAGCGCTCATGAAGGCGATTTGCTTGAAGACATTATAGGTTATCAAAACATAGTTGGGAGTCTAAACTATGCAACCTTAACAAGGATAGACATATCTTATGGAGTAAGTGTTCCAAGTCAATTCATGCATAAACCTAGAGTACCTCACTTGGAAGCTGCTAAAAGGATTTTGAAGTATCTCAAAGGTACTCAAAACCAAGGACTTTACTTCCCATACACATCAGATTTGGACATTAAGCTATACTCAGATGCAGATTGGGCAGGTTATAAGAATGACAGAAGAAGTACTTCTGGATATCTTTCTTTTGCAAGTGACAAGCCCATCTCATGGTCTTCTAAGAAGCAACAACTGTTGCTCTATCTTCAATAGAGGTTGAATACAGGGGATTAGCAAATTCTACACAAGAAGTCATTTGGATTAGATTGCTTTATTTAGATTTGGGACTTCACACTCATTCACCTATGATTTTTGGTGACAATACAAGTTCTTTGCATCTTGAAGCCAACCTTGTTTATCATGAAAGAACCAAGCATATAGAAGTACACTATCACTATCTTAGAGAGAAGCTATTAAGCAAAGAGATTCAGTTGGCATATGTATCCACAAACATGCAATGTGCAGATTTATTAACCAAATCACTTGATGGTACTAAACTTTGGAGGTTTAAAACCATGATTGGATTGCAGGACATTCAAGAAGATTCATGAAGAAGTGCAAGCCAAGATGTTTGGCTTGAGGGGAGCTGTTGGTGCAAATGTCCAAGCCTTCACATTTGGCTAGACATGGAAGAAAATATGTGCAACCATTTGATGGATCATATGAATCCTAGCTTGTCGTTGATTGATCATTAACCATTGTAAAAGATGTTTTACTTGAGATAATCTTCTAAAGAAAAATCTCATGGAGTTAGGAAGAACAAAGAGCTATGAATTTCAGTTGAGGGAATAACTCCTACTTTGAAGGAAGCATTTTTAGGTGGAGCCTAGTTTGAAATTCAAATTCAAATTTGAAGAAAATCCTTATAAAAGGATTGTAAAAACTTGCGGCCTAGTGGCCTTGTCTCGGAGCTCTTCCACTGATCATTTCTAGAGTTTGAGTAGGTTACTCCATGGCCTACCCATTCCCCTATCATTGGGCATCATGATAATGCCAATGATCTTGTAAAATCATGTGCCATAATAGACATACTTCATTGATAATTTCTGTTCAATTCTCTGCTATGACTACTCAGAAGAGTGAACTTTGCATGACCATATCTTAGTGATTTGTCAACCAATTTGCATAATCTATAGCTTTTTGGAATCATCTTGAAGTATATTTTATGCTATCAAAATTTCAAGATATTTTCTTTAGCTATTTGGAAGAAATTGCCATCGAACTGCTCACTGGTCTTATATTGTTCATTCCCTAAAAAATTAGGGGTAAGCATTGCATTGCTAAATTTCTTTCTCATAGTATAGTTCATTATTTTTTATGATTCCACTTTTAATCACTAGCTATCTAAGCTAATTAGATTCTCTCAAAAGGAATTCAGTCAATTGCTACTGTAGTGTGAGCACTGAGCAAAAGAACTAGCAGGTCTGTGGTCCAAAATAACAAGTTTTTGGGATACTAGCTATTTGTGAAGTAGTCTGTTTTGATTCAATTGTTTGAAGGATCAACTCCAAAGTACATAGGTACTTCCTTGGTGCTACTTGCAAGCTAAAAGGTTCTACTACATATCTCTGAAGTGAAATAGGGCAGGTACAAAGTAGGTCTTAGCTATACCACCTCACTTCCTTGAGGTATCCATCCATCTCTTCCAACAACAACAACAATTATCAAGGAGGTTTCAGAGGAAGAAGAGATTATAACAACTACATAGAAGACCAAGAAGACTCTCTACTCATCATGAACATGACATCCAAGCAAAGTAAAGAAGATGAGCATCTTTTCTATATTGATTCAAGTTGTTCCAATCATGTGGTTGGAAATTTAGCATTGCTATCTGATCTTGAAGAACCCAAATGGAAGCATGAAGTACAGACAAGTGATGAAATTAAACACTCTAACAAGAAACTTGGAAATTTCAAGGCTTCTGATGGTAACATGAACCTCTTAAGTAAGGTTTTGCATGCACCAACTATAACCAAAAACCTAATTAGTATTGGACAGATTGTTGAGAAAGGCTTACAGGCCAGATTCACAAGGCATGGAGCATATGTGGAAGACCCTCAACAAGGCTTCAAGAGGATTGCAAAGGGTGAAAATCTGGTAGAATCTTTACATTTAAAGTTGAAGACACCAAAAACATAGCACTTTTCAATTACAAAGATTAAACTCTATCTTAACTAGAGATATGGCACAAAAGGATAGGTCATATAGGAGAAAGAACACTAAAGAAAATATGCAGGGATCAGAGTGTACTTGGCATTCCAAATGTGTCCAAGCAACACATGATATACAAGTGTGGAGCATGCCAATTTGGCAAAGCTCATAGGCAACCATTCAACAGAAAAGGGTACATATACGAATACTTGGAGCTTGTACACACTAATGTGTGGGATCCTAGCAAAGATCCATCAATCTCAGGTTCAAGGTACTATGTTTCATTTATAGATGATTACAGTGGATGCACAATTCTTTACTTCATGAAGCATAAGGATGAAGTATTTACATGTTTCAAAAAGTATTTGGCAATGGTTGAGAACCAAACAGGTAGAAGCTTGAAGAGGATCAAATCTGATGGAGGTGGTGAGCATTTTTCACATGAATTTGATTCATTCTTACACAACAGTCGTATAAAGAGAGAAGTCACAACAAGATATACTCCTGAACTAAATGGAGTGGCTGATAGAAGGAACAGGTTGATAGTAGAAGCTGCAAGGTTAATGTTGAATGAGAAGAAACTACCCAATTACCTATGGGTAGAGGCTGTTTCCACAGCCACATATTTTGTTAACATGATCCCATACAAATCCTTGGATGGAATGAAACCTTATGAAGCATGGAATGGCAGGAAACCCTCATTGGACCATTGCAAAATATTTGGGTGCTTTGTTTATGCACATATACCCTCACAGATTAGAGGGAAGCTTGATCCTAAAGCTAAAAAGTGTATATTCATTGGGTATGACCAAAACCAAAAGTGTTATATGCTATATAATCCCACTAACAAAGGATTTATAGTTAGTAGGGATGTAGTGTTTGATGAGAATAATTCATGGTTTGAAGATGATTGCAGGAAGATTAAGTTACCATATGATTTGGAAAGTGATTTTCCAACTCTCACTCAAGAAGAACAACAAGTACCAGAAGATGTCAATTTAGAGGATGAAGAGTAGTTCGACTTCAAGGCTTAGAATTCAAGGGGCAAGGCTAAGTTCAAGAAATCAGAAGACATTCTAGAGTCCTCCAATCAAGATCTCAAAGGGAGAGTAAAAAGCCCATAAGGTATGGCTATGACACATCATTAGTCACCAAGCACTCTGTGTATATCACTAAAGACTCTATGACAGAAGAACCTTCTTCATATGAAGAGACCAATAAGAAGAAAGAATGGAGAGAAGCCATGAAGGAAGAAGTTGAAGCACTTTAGGGAACAATACTTGAGATTTGGTTCCCAAAAGGCCAAGCATGAAGGTAATAGGATCCAGGTGGATATATAAAATAAAAAAGAATTCAAATGGTTCTATAAACATGTATAAGGCAAGGCTAGTGGGAAAGGGGTTTGCTCAAACCCATGGAGTGGACTATGAAGAAACTTTTTCACCTGTCGCTAAGATGCCAACAATAAGGGTTTTAGTAAGTATTGGTGCTTCAAGAATGGGAAACTATATCAGTTAGACGTTAAGAATGCATTCCTAAATGGATGGATCTCAAAAGAAGTGTATATGGCACAACCACTAGGGTATGAAGATAAGGATAAACCAAGTTATGTGTGCAAGCTAAGGCACTTCATGGCCTAAAGCAAGCTCCTAGAGCTTGGAACCATGGGCTTGTTACTTATTTGCAGGATCAAAGTTTTGTGGCTAGCAAAGCAGATTCTTCTTTATTGATAAAGAAGACGGATTTAGAAGTTATCTACTTATGTGTCTATGTGGATGACATTATCATTATAGGGAATGATGCTAATGGCATTAAGTAGGTTAAAGTTCAACTAATGGAAGAACTTAAAATCAATGATCTTGGTTTATTAACATACTTCCTTGGTCTAGAACTTGTGTATACAGATTCTGGAGTGTTTATTACTCAGAGAACGTATATTCATGATATGTTGGTAAAATTCAAGATGGAGAACACCAAAATTGCAGGTACAACCATAGAACTCAATCATAAGCTTAGTTCTAATGAAGAAGAACTTTTTGAGGATATTACAGGTTACCAAAAACTTTTTGGGAGTCTCAACTATGCAACCCTAATAAGAGTGGACATTACTTATGGAGTAAGTACATTAACTCAGTTTATGCATGCACCAAGAAGGCCTCACATGGAAGCTTCCAGGAGAGTACTAAAGTATTTAAAGGGTACCATAAATGAAGGGTTGTTTTACCCCTTCACTTCTGACTTAGACATAAAAATGTATTCTGATGCAGATTGAGTTGGCTCCAAGGATGATAGGAGGAGCACCTCTGGATACTTGTCTTTTGCAGGTTCAAAGCTAATATCATGGTCATCTAAAAAGCAACCAACTATGGCATTTTCATCTATAGAGGCATAGTATAGAGGTCTAGCAACTGCAACTCAAGAGGATGTGTGGCTCGCAACTCTCTACAGATTTGGGATCACACTCTTACACTCCAATAATTTTTGGAGACAACACTACTTCACTTCATTTGGCTGCTAATCCTGTATATCATGCAAGGACTAAGCACATTGAGGTTCACTATCATTATATAAGGGAGAAATTTCTTAGCAAGGACATTCAATTGTCTTATGTATCAACTCATTTACAATGTGAAGATATACTCACAAAGTAATTGGATGGAACCAAGATGAACATGTTCAAATTGATGATTGGTTTCCAGGAGATCAAGGAGGAATGAAGAACAAGCATGTTATGCTTGAGGGGGAAGTGTTGGTGCAAAAAAATCCAAGCCCACATACTTGGATGATTATCATATTTCTTATGGAGCCTTATATGATCAATCCCTTGTAAAAACAATTATATTTACCTTTGTAAAAGAACCTTACTTCCACGAGTAGTTAAGAAGCATAAAATCTCGATTCATTTGGTAATTGATTGATGAGAGAATATATCCTATAGTTTAGGATTTACTTTTAGGTGGACTTTTGAATTTGAATTCAAAATATTGGCTCCAAACTTGATTATAAAAAGAGGATCAAATGACCCGTGTGATATCTCGACTTGAGGAGACATGTGAACAAGGAGCTGGCACTCATGTATAATGAAGTGCCAAGCTATGTGGAATCAATCCACAAAAGGAAGTAAGACCAAAGCTTTATGAAAAGCTTCAACTTCTCCCTAGGCAAAGCCTTCGTGAAAAGGTTTGCAATGTTCTCCTATGTGGGCACATATGCCAAGCTAATCTCTCCAACAGAGAACCTCTCCGTAATATAATGATAATGCACCTCAATGTGCTTAGTGTGAGCATGGAACACAAGATTCTTCTCAATTGCAAATGTGCTCTGACTATCAGTGAAGACGGTGGTGGTAGAAGATTAACCAACATCCAAATCAGCAATAAGGCATCTGAGCCACACACACTCAATAGTCACTATGAAAGCTACCATATAATCAGCCTCACAATTGGAAGTGGCCACAGTAGGCTGCTTCTTGCTCAACCAAGATATGCATGAGCTACCAAGCATGAAGAAAAAACCACTGGTGGACACACGAGTGTCATAAAAACCAGCCCAATCAGAGTCACAAAAAGCATGTAAATCCGGTGGAAGTGATCCCCCCTTGGGATAAAACAATCCAAGTAGTCAGGTACCACTCAAGTAGCAAAAGATGCACTTAACTTCCTGCCAATGCTTGACACCTGGGCAATGCATAAACCTCCTCATCTATGAGACAACAAACTCAATATCTGGCCGAGTAATGCACAAGTAGATCAAGCATCCAACAACTTACTGATAGAGAACAACATTAAATGCATCTCTAGCATCATGAAGAATCAGTCGTGAACATGTCTCCATAGGAGTGGCAATAGGTCTATAGTTTTCAAGGCCAAAACGCTACAATAATGTGTCAATATATTTCATTTGACACAATGCTATTCTGCCATCAACTTGCATAAACCGAATGCCCAAATAATGATGCAGATGCCCCAAATTTAACATCTCAAATGAGGAATGCAAATCAGCCTTAAAATCAGCAATATGCTTCTCATGCGATCCAGTGAGCAACATGTCATCAACATACACAACAATGATCAGAAGCAGATCATTTGCACGCTTAACATATAATGTGCTTTCAATTCGACTGTTCTCAAAAACATGTGCAATCAGATAGGCATGTATCTTTTCATACCAAACATATGGTGCTTGCTTTAAACCATATAATGCCTTCTTTAACCTGCACACCTAGTTTTCATGCCCTTTTTTCACAAATCACAGGGCTGAAAAACATACACTTCTTCATGCAAATCACCATTCAAAAATGCAGCTTTAATGTCCAACTGATGTACATTCCAACCTTGATGAGCTGCAAGTGCACATATGCTATGAACAGTAGTCATTCAGCAAGTAGGAGCAAAGGTCTCATCAAAATCAATTCCTCTTTCATGAGCATAACCCTTTGCAACAAGCCTAGCCTTATACCTGTCAATTGTTCCATCAGGCTTACACTTCAGCTTGTATACCCACTAAGTGCCAATGGCCTTCTTGCCAAGAGGCAACTCACACAAAGACTAGGTACCATTCTTCATCATAACATCATATTCAGATTGCATAGTAGCCATCCAATTTTCTAAATTTTGTGCTTCATCAAACGAAACAAGCTCATTCTCATCACAGAGACTAGAGGCAGCCATAGCATAGCAATCTGATGCAAAAGAGGCACTATGAGAGACTAAATGAGTATGATATGACAGAGGTGCATCTAATTTGTTGTCACACAAAGTTTGCACTAGCCATTTTTGCATAGTTTTTACCTCCTCAATATCAGCTCTGTCATCAACAAGTGCATCATGTAGATCTGCATAAAAAATGGAATGATCTGCATCATCACATGAAACCTGTAAAGGTTAAGAAGCCCCATTAGGACTAGCACTAGATTCTCCACCTGTAAAAAGAGGTAGCAGAGTATCATACATGTCTTTGGAGCTAACAAATGTCTCCTTGGTACATGAAAGTAGTGGATGAATAGCATCTTCCACAAATACAACATCACGGCTAACCAAAATGCATTTAGTCTATGGATGGTATAGAGGATAGCCTTTGCATTCAAAACTGTACCCAACAAAAATACATTTCATTGCTTTATCATCCAATTTCCTAGATTGTTGTTTAGGCACTAATGCATATGCCAAACAACCAAAAATGCATAAGTGAGCAACAGAAGGCTTGCAAATAGGCCTAGCCTCATATGGAGTGATAGACTGCAATGCTTTAGTGGGACACCTATTAAGTACATATGATACACACATGATAGCCTCAAGCGAGAAACTATGTGGTAAAGCCTGACTCTTGACCATACACCTCACCATGTCCATGAGTAACCCGTTCTTCCATTTAGCAACTCAATTTTGTTGAGGTGTATACGGTGTTGAGAATATGAGAGTGCATCTCCCTTTTGTATCATGGAGTCACTCTATTTCCATTATATTTCCATTTTATATTATAACCTTTGTATTTGGGTACTTTGCCATTTGTTTCTACCATTGTATTCATTCTCCTTTGAGGGGAATTATCCCACATGAAATGTACTTTGGAGAGCCCCTCCCAAATCTATATAAGGAGAGCCTCTCTAGTACCCATTTGTACTTGGTTAGAAGATGGAGGAGCCTACTCCATGCTCTTGGCAAGATCATTGCTAATCCATGTGAGTTTACGCATTTCTTGGTCTACTCACTTTGAGTCTCTCACACTCTTTTTTAGTGAGTATACTCTTCTTTTCATTTTGATTCCATACATGTACTCTATACATGGTATCAGAGTGTTAGGTGGCGGTCTTGGTGGTGCATTTGGTAATCATTTTGGTGGTGGTGGTGGTGCTTGACTGGTGGTGGTTTTGCTTCCTCCTCATTGAGAGAGGCTTTTTCCATCAATTTTTCTCTTGTGGGCCTCATTTTTCCCATTTACCCACCACTTCTTGTTTATCATTTTCCCACCCTTTATCCATATTTTCCCACCCTCCCACTCTTGCTCTTCAGTTTTGGTGATGAGGTTCATAATTTAACAGTGCTTATAAGCATTTTTTTAGTATTCATAAGTGTGGCATTATTCAAGAATCATATGCTATTCAGGAATCATGTTTATAAATACTACTCCCATCATTTTCGATACCTTTGTGTGTCTGTTACAAGCTCATTTCATATCTAATCACAACCTTATTGGCTTACTAACCATGTATCGTATTGATAAGACTATGTTGTCCTCTGATGAATTGTTCCAAGATAATCGGTTAGTCATTGTCTATAGCTGTTAGCCACCCCACACTACACTCTAGCATTAGCACAAAGAGCGAACGAGAGATAGATAAGAGGTTGTGTAGTTGTTGCTTGAACAATGGTGCCTCATTTGTAGCAACCTTTTCTTTCAATAGAGAGAGAGAGAGAAAAAAATATATATATATATATTGTCTACGACATTCATCTTTCGACAGCTCTCAGTAGGAGGCATTCTTTGTGGATGCAAACACATTTGGTGGACTGCCCAACAGCAGTAGTGGCACAATCTGTGCAAATGAATTCCTTGTCCTCCTCTATAAAAGAGATGAAAGAACATACGTTGTAGATTGAGTGTTGTTGGTGCAAGCTTCAAAGATGCGACCATGCACAAAAAAATACAGATGCTCATGCAAAGATGGGAAATAGCTATTAGCAATGCGCAGTTTGCACTCATTTTGAGAGAGTGATGAAGGTCAACTACACCCGTCTGGGACCTCTCAATAGATGGTAGCACTACTGGAATTTTGTGAGAGAGAAAGAAAGAGATTTTGTGACATTCTCTTTCAACAATAAGTCCCACGACTTGCTATTACAAAGTGCGTCCCACTCAAGCACAAAAGTCGCGATCTCCATAGCCCTGTAGATGACTAACACCATTGTTTACGTAAGCTCTATTTGTGCTTCATCCCTTGAGCAAAGCAAGAATAGTCAGCCTAAGGTGCTCATTATTGAGTTGCCTTCATCACTCTAGCTGTGGAAATACTAGTACAGGGACTTTCTCGAAAGGGTGGCCTAAAGAATCATGGTCGAATCTGATTCTCGCAAGTCTACCACCATTGGGCATCTGATCTACAAGCTTGGTACGATCAGAGTTGACATATTAGCTGATGTCCATCAGAGAGATAGTGGCAAAGAGCAAAAGCACGACAACATTCTCTATGATAGAGAGAGAAAGAGCGAGAGTGGCTCTATTTTCGACTACTATTCATCACCCACATCCACTCTCCATCTCCTAAGGATAGAGAGAGAGAGAGAGAGAGAATAACCTCTCTATAGCAGAGCATGAAAGAGAGAAAGCAAGCAAGCGCAAGTCGAATAGCTTGTCATGTCTACTGATTCATCATGAATCTACCAGAGAGAGTAAGCTCTATCAGTTCAATGCATCAGGCTTCATTTGCTATGAACACATCAGTGCCATGAAAATTGTGGGATTGAGAGAGAGCGAGCTCTGTTAGTTCAGTGCATCAGGCCATCTCCTTCTCAAGCATCGAGGAAGGTTCTCTATTGCATGGCATGGCACAACATAGAGCGTGTCTTGCGAGGCAATCCATGGTAGAGATTCATGGAATCGGTGGTTGTGATGATATCACATATGATGTAATGAGTTTAGCGTGTAGTATCCATGTGATTTTCAATTTTTCTGACCAATGAACTCGCCTCATGTAATCTTACACATGAGTTCAAATCGAGAGGGATCGTAAGTGCTTTATCCACATGCAATGAAGGCATAAGACATCATCATTGATGTCATCATGGTTCTTTTTTTAAATCTCACTTGAGTGGAGAAAAAACAAGTGGTACATATTATTCTTCTACAATCGAAGGAGTTTGTACCATCTCATGTTGATTATCTTTTCAAACCATATACTTTTGGGGTTCTATTGTTAGGGAAAACATTTCTCACCAAGGGGTTATCCAAGCCTCTTTTACACTCATGGAGGCCAACTCCTTAGAAGTTACGGTACATCTTTTGATATTACCTTCCTCTTCTAAACTCTAAACAATTCAATGCCATCGTATAAAGAGATATTTGTATTTTCCTATCCTTAATCTTGGCAACCAACCTGGCACTTTAAAAAGGGTTTTTCTTGTTTAAGGATCCAACCTTTAGTTGCTCCACCATTATTTGGCACCACTTTGGCACTAAGTGCCCAACTTTGAACACTCAAAATATAAGAAGAAGATAGTGTGTGTGCACTTGTGGGTTGGAGGCTAGTCTAAGCCCACCCACCAAGTTTCTCGACTCCCTAGCCTACTCTAAGGCTATTTGGTGCAAGCGGGCTACTCTAAGCCCTCCTTTTTGCATCGGTTCATCTAGATTTTTGTGCAAGAGTAGGGCTACTCTAAGCCCCCCCTCTCCGAGGAGTCTACTTCAATTTTGGTGTAAGTGTAAGGCTAATAATCTAAGCCCCCCCACCTCTACCCCAACTCAATTTTGTGAACCATTTTTTATCGCAAGTGTGGTAACTTTGCTTTAATGGAAAAAACATCAATGATTTCAAGTGCCACATCCTCAACTCAATTGTATTTACCCTCTTTTACACCCATATGCATGCCAAAAGATGAAAGACTAAATGGCATGAGTTACAACCTATGGAAGGATACAATTAGGGCATATCTCTATACAAACTTGTTGTATGAGGTCATTGAAGGTAGAAAACGAGAGCCCGGAAACGAAACCAATCTTGGACCTTGGAATATATGGAATGTAAAAGAAAAGCAATCATTAGGCCAACTTCTCCTCGCATGTGATTAATTGACCAAAGGGCACATCACTGCATGTAAGACATCAAAAGAAGCTTGGGATATTCTAGAAAATATCTATGAGGATAAAACACCTTCTAAGATTTATACTCTAGAATCTAAGTTTCACAACTTCACTATACATCTACAAGACGCTATCACAAAAGTGATCGTCCAATTTGAAGATTATTAACACTAGTTAGCACTTTGTGGATGACAAACTGTTGATATATTTAGGTAGTGATGTGTGTGAACACTCTAGGAACGTCGGGGCACTTTTTTCCCTCTTTAGGAGGTTTTTTTCCCTCGGCTTGTATATACGCCTATTGCCCTAATGGGCTACTTATCTTTGTACATTCTCTAGTAATACATTCAGTATTGTGTGTTGTGCTCCAAGCTTCTTCTTCTTCCTTGTGTTGTTCGCATGCTTCCACAGATGTCTAACTCCAACAATTGGTATCAGAGCAGGTCGCCGCTTCATCTAGGGCGTCGTGGACACCTCTCCGATTGCAGTCTCAAAATCGCATGAATCTTGGTGAGCATACTCAGCGTATTTTCTAGATCAAAACACCTTTGCTGTCTAGTGCTGAAATGGAAGTCTGAGCTCGTTTCGGCCTCCGAACGCACTATCACAGCGCTTGTGCAGGCTATTTCATCTTTTTGTGCCAACAGTATATACCAATTTTGGTTTGCCAATATAAGAATCTCGAAGTCCGCTACAGGTGTAGCAGAATTCGTCTAGGTAGTTCTGTTCAACTTTTTGAGCTACAGTCAATTTTTTGCATCAAGGTATTTTAGTCACCGGCCATGGCTGAAAGTAGTGATGTAATTCCGTATGTTGGCTGTTGAGGATAAGTTGGATGGTACCAACTACCCGTTATGGGCTTATATGATGCGACATGTATTGGTTGCAAAAGGACTATGGAACATTGTGCAGGGTGTTGAAAAACGTCCTATCACACCAGCAACTGTTACGATTGCAGGTACTGAAGCTGATGCAGAAGGTGTCGAAGATGATGATATTCTGCATATTCCTGTTCGTGCCACGGTTTCTGCTGCACCTACTATAGAGCAAATTTGTTGGGATGGTAGAGATACCCAGGCACATGCATTGATAGCTTTGTCTATCAAATGTGCCATTATTCCCCACATTCACTCTTGCAGAACAGCTAAGGATGCTTGGGATACACTTACCACATTGTAGTAAGCTAGGAATGAGGCTTGTGTTGCTTACCTCCAAAAATAGTTGGAGAGTGAGCACATGAATGAAGGTGATTCTATGGACAGTTTTCTAACAAAGATCAAAGACTTGAAGGAACAATTGATTTCTGCTGATGAGGTTATACCAGATAGCTCACTTCTGCAGACCGTTCTGAATGGTCTTCCTGATTCATATCAGAGTTTTGCTTCTACTCTTTGTTTGATGATGAAAGGCAATCCAAATGCCTTGTCTTTTGAGTAGTTAGTCTCTATTTTGTTGCAGGAGGATCAGTCCAGACAGAATAGGTCCATTATGCGAGTTGTAGATCAAGCCTTCCTGGCTAGTCAAAAGGGTAAATAAAAATGGAGTTCTTCAACTAGCAAGCAGAAATCTACTAAATCTGCAGAATCAAAGAGGGAAGATAAAGATAAAAAGAAATAAAAAAAGTAGAAATTGTTTTGCAAGTAATGTAAAGGAAATGATCATATCATAAAGAACTGTCCAAAACTGGCTGCTAAAGCGGCAAAGAAGAAAGAGGCTGGAATGGTTGTTGTAGAGGCCTTTACACCAAAAACAGAGTCTACTAATCTTGTGCAGGAACAAGAATGGGTGTTTACTACTATTTGCAGTTTTGACCCATCTTCTCATGAGCAGTGCATGTTTGTAGTAGACTCAGATGTTTGGTACTTTGAGAGTGGGGTGACCAAACATATTACCTCGCAACGCAGTTTCTTCTCTTCACTTGAGCATGCCCCTACAAGGAATACTGTTACATGGGCCAACAACTCCTCTTATCCTGTTATGGGAGTTGGTAAGATCATTTTGACTACTACTGATGGTAGTTCTTTCACTTTGTCATATGCTTTGTTTGTGCCAGGGATCAAGAAAAATATGTTATCAGTCTTTGCATTAGCCAAGATTGGCTTGGTTGTGAAATTTGTTGATGACAGGTGTATAGTTCATGATCTATCAAATGGCGACATGATTATTGCTTCTGGCATTTTATGTCGTGGGTTGTATAAGCTCATAGACTATGAAAGATCTATAAATGATTGGGCATGTGCAGTACATGATTCTCAGGCTATGTGAGATGCAAAGCTTTGGCATGCACGCTTTGGTCATCTGAATCTTGCTAGTTTGCTATGCTTGCAGAAATATGAAATAGTGTCCTCTTTGCCCAAACATGAGGCACCTGGAAAACATGTTTGCCAAGGCTATATTTTGGGCAAAATGCAGCATTCAACCTTTCCAAAAGATGGTTCAGTTCGGGCTACTCAGAAATTGCAGCTTGTACATAATGATGTTTGTGGTCCTATGTAGACACCTGCTTTTGGGAATTATCTTTACTTCGTGACTTTCATTGATGATTTTTCCAGGAATGCATGGGTATATCCATTGAAGGCAAAGTCTGAAGTGTTCATGTGCTTCAAACAGTTTTTGGTTTTGGCTGAAAATATGTCAGCATGTAAAATGGGCACCCTTCGTTTTGATCGAGGAGGGGAATATATGTCTTCTGATTTTAATGCATTTCTGGTTGAACATGGGATAAAACACCAGTGTACAGTGTCGTATACACCTCAAGAGAATGGAGTTGCTGAACGAAAGAACAGATCACTCATGGAGATGGCGAGGTGTATGGTCAAGGGTCAGGCTTTACCACATAGTTTCTGGCTTGAGGTTGTCATGTTTGTAGCATATGTACTTAATTGGTGTCCCTCTAAAGCACTGTAGTCTATCACTCCATATGAGGCTTAGCATGACCGCAAGCCATCTGTTGCTTACCTGTGTGTTTTTGGTTGTTTGGCATATGCATTAGTGCCCGAACAACATTGCAGAAAATTGGATGATAAAGTAGTAAAATGTATTTTTGTTGGGTACAGTTCTGAAAGTAAAGGCTATCGTCTATATCATCCACAGACTAAACACATTCTGGTTAGCTGTGATGTTGTTTTTGTGGAAGATGCTATTCAGCCATTGTTTTCATGTACTAAGGAGACATCGTTAGCTCCAAAGACATGTATGATACATTGCTGCCTCTTTTTACAAGTGGACAGTCTGGTGCTGGTCCTAATGACGCAAATTCTCATCCTTTGCAGGTTTCATGTGAAGATGCAGATCATTCCATTTCTGATGCAGATTTACATGATGCACTTACTGATGAGAGAGTTGATATTGAGCAGGCAAGAACTATGCCAAAATGTCTGGTGCAGACCTTGCATGATAGAAAATTAGATGCACCTTTGTCATATCGTACTTGATTAGGATCTCATAGTGCCTCTTTTGCATCAGATTGTTATGCTATGGCTGCATCTAGTCTCTGTGATGAGACTGAGCTTGTTTCGTTTGATGAAGCACAAAATTCTGAAAATTGGATGGCTGCTATGCAATCTGAATATAATGCAATAATGAGGAATGGTACTTGGTCTTTATGTGACTTGCCTCCTGGCAAGAAGGCCATTGGCACTAAGTGGGTATACAAGTTGAAGAGTAAAGTTGATGGTATAGTTGATAGGTATAAAGCTAGGGTTGTTGCAAAGGGTTATGCACAGGAAAGAGGCATTGATTTTGATGAAACCTTTTCTCCTACTTGCGGAATGACTACTGTTCGTAGCATCTATGCACTTGCATCTCATCATGGTTGGAATGTACATCAGGTGGACATTAAAACAACATTTCTGAATGGTGACTTGTATGAAGAAGTGTATGTTTTTCAGCCCCGTGGCTTTGTGCAGAAAGGGCATGAAAACCAGGTGTGCAGGTTAAAGAAGGCATTATATGGTTTAAAGCAAGCACCACGTGCTTGGTATGAAAAGATACATGCCTATCTGATTGCACATGGTTTTGAGAATAGTCGAACTAAAATCACCTTATATGTTAAGCGTGCTAATGATGTACTTCTGATCATTGTGGTTTATGTTGATGACATGCTGCTCAATGGTCCTCATGAGAGCCATATTGTTGATTTTAAGGCTGATTTGCATGCCTCATTTGAGATGTCTGATTTGGGGCATTTGTATCATTATTTGGGCATTCAATTTATGCACGTTGATGATGGAATGTCTTTGTGTCAAACGAAATATATTGACGCATTATTGCAGTGTTTTGCCTTGAAGACTGTAAATCTATTGCCACTCCTATGGAAGTCTTCATGATGCTGGAGATGCATTTGATGTTGTTCTCTATCAACAGGCTGTTGTGTGCCTGATTTACTTATGCATCACTCGGCCAGATATTCAGTTTGTTGTCTCACAGATGAGAAAGTTTATGCATTGCCCAAGAGTCAAGCATTGGTAGGCGGTTAAGCGCATCTTTCGTTACTTGAGTGGTAGTCGGCTACTTGGGTTGTTTTATCCCAACGGGGGATCACTACTGCCACATTTGCATGCTTTTTCTGACTGTGATTGGGCTAGTTGCTATGACACTCGTGTATCCACTACTGGCTTTTGCTTCGTGCTTCGTAGCTCATGTATATCTTGGTTGAGCAAGAAGCAGCCTACTGTGGCCACTTCCAATTGTGAGGTTGAGTATAGGGCAGCTTTCAACTGTTGAGTGTGTGTGGCTCAGACGCTTTATGGCTGATTTGGGTGTTGGTCAGTCTTCTGCCACCACCGTCTTCACTGATAGTCAGATTGCATTGGCAGTTGCAAGAAACCTTGTGTTCCATGCTCGCACTAAGCAAATTGAGGTGCATTATCATTATGTTGGAGAGGTTCTCTGCTGGGGAGATCAGCTTGGCATATGTGCCCACAACATTGTAGACCTTTTCACAAAGGCTCTGCCTAGGTAGAAGTTTGAAGCTTTGCGCAAAGCTTTGGGCTTACTTCCTTTTGTGGAGTGATTTCCACATAGCTTGGCACTTCCTTATACAGGATTGCTAGGTCCTTGTTCACTGCATCACTCCCGGGGGGATTATTTGATATATTTAGGTAGTGATGTGTGTGAACACTCTAGGATCGTCGGGGCACTTTTTTCTCTCTTTAGGAGGTTTTTTTCCCCTTGCTTGTATATATGCCTATTGCCCTAACGGGCTACTTATCTTTGTACATCTCTAGTAATACATTCAGTATTGTGTGTTGTGCTCCAAGCTTCTTCTTCTTCCTTGTGCTATTCGCGTGCTTCCACAGACGTCTAACTCCAACACAAATTTCCAATGAAGACATGGTTATAAGATTGCTTAACAAGCCTCCTAGGTCCTATGAAACATTTGTGAATACTTTGTATAATAGAGATCAAACACTCACTTGGAAAGAAGTTAGACGATTGTTGCTTCTCCATGATTCTAGACAAAAGACCCAAGCTACCCAAGAAACAACCATGAAGGCTAAAGCCACCTTCCACAAGAATTAAGAACAAAAAGGAGATCAAGAATCCAAGGACAAAGGCAAGAAGAAGTTCACTTGCAATTTTTGTGGCAAGCTTGGCCACATTGAAAAATATTTCTTCAAGACAAAGAACAAGGATAAGTATAAGTCTACTTCAAAGACAGAAGATCATTCTCACTACACAAGTGAAAATGTCTTTCTCACAACTGAACACAAGGCACTTGTCACCTCCACTCCCAAGAAAGAATGGATTGTTTATAGTCGGGCTTCATCACACATGTGTCATGAGATGATTTTCATGAGTTTGAAGAGCATAAAGGTCAAGTGTATCTTGGAGACAACAAGTGCATTGAAATCCAAGGAAGAGGAAAAGTTCATGTAACTAACTCCGAAGGCAAGACCAAGTCACTCAAAGATGTTCTTTATGTACCAAGCCTTTGTAAAAACCTTCTCTCAGGAAAGACCATTATAAAGTGCGACATGATGGTGCAATTCAATCACAACAAGGTTCAATTCATCGACTGTGAATCCAATGAAGTGATAGCTGAAGGCTCTGATGACAAGGGTCTCTAGAAGCTTTCAAGTTTTATGGCAAAAAATTCAAGTCTTAGCTTGTGGCATTGCAGATTTGGACATACCTCTTTCTAAGCTAAGATCTCTTCTAATCATCTTGTCAAGGGTTTACCCAAGATCGCACAAGTGGAATTGAATTTCCAAGCATGTACCAATCATAAAATTGCCCCTTTTCCTATAGAAGCATTCACTTCTACAAATAGACCCTTAGCATTAGTCCATGCCAATATTTGTGGACCTATGCATACACCTTCTCTAAGTGGGTCAATTTAATTCTTCTTGTTAGTAGATGACTTCACTAGATACACGGGTCTATTCAGTCAAGCATAAAGAAGATGCCCTTTCCAAGTCTAAGGCGTGGACACAAACAGTTCAAGACGACTTTCCAAGTTCTTTGAAGATCATCCGATCTGATGGAGATAGTAGCTTTGTCAATCACAACTTCTCCAAGTACTTGAAGCAACATGGAATCAAGTATCAAGCAATGCAAGATACTCAACAAGGTATTGTGTTGGCAGCAGCCAGAGGCATAGAAGACACGGAAGCATGTAAAGACAGAGCAGGGAGCCAGTCGAATCAATTTTTCAAAGATTATGTTTTATAAATATTCTTCAAAAAACCTCCAACAGTGATTTTCATCACTATTGTAACATATGTAACATAGAAAAGACCCTTTTTGTAATTCATAGCTCCATTTTGTGCAAGCCGAGGAGTCCTCAAGCTTGAGGAGCTTAGGTAGAATGAGCATATCAATTTTGGTTATTTTTAGACACTGTTTACCCCTTCAAATAGCACTTAGGGCCTATTTTTTTAACTATGCCGGTCACTAGATGTGAAAGCGGTCAAAACTAGTCTAGAATCTATAAAAAGAGCTAGAGAGCTCATTTTTGGGGGTACTTAGTGTTAGTTAGTGTGAGCTTAGAGCTATTGTGAGCTTGTAATTGAGATCTAGAGCAATAGAGTTGATTTCTCACCTTCCATTGTGTCTTGCTTGTCTCTTTGTAGTGTGTGTGTATGTGTGTGTGCATCTCTATGCTTCTCACCTTCACTCTCACTTCATCTCACATTCGTGATCTTCATATCACTCCTATCTCTTCCACAGATTGACATTAAGGAGGTGGAGCTTCTTAACATGATTCTCACCATTGTGCTAGAGCAACACCAAATTTGGCACCATTGCTGGAGATCGAGTCTAGGACGAATGTGTGATGGTAAGAGTATAGCAAGAAGTGGCGTTGGAAGGTACAAATTTCAGTTTTTGTTGTTGTTTTTAGTGTTTTTCACCTTCCCCACACTCCATCTTCATCACCGCATCATCATCTCCAACTCCAAAAAAATCAGAAAAATCACCATATCCACCCATTCTCCTCATTTCCCCTCATTTGTGCATGTGCAAGAGAGAGAGAGAGAGCTTTTGTGCTTGTGTGTACTTGTGTGTTTTTGAGTTTTCTTGCAGGTACAGAGCTTCAGTGCATCAGGAAAGCTTGGAAAAGGTAAAAATTCACTTTCTGTCAGGGATTTGCCGTAGGTGTCAGACCATTGAAATGGTCTGCCAACTTCGGTATTTTTGGTAAGCGAGTTCATAAGCGTGTAGGCGACCCTTGCATGTGTAGGAATCCATTGTTGCATTTGCAAAATTCACACTTTGGTGGACCATCGCGATTGGCTCAGACCATCGCGATTGTGTCACACCATCGCGATTGGCTCACGCCATCGCGACGGCTCGGCCGGACCATCGCGACGGTCTCGCACCATCACGACGGCTCACTTGAGCCATCGCGATGGTTCACTTGGACCATCGCGACGATCCCGTCAACCCCACGCCATCGCGATTGGCCCATGCCATCGCCTCGATAGTGCCACATGTCAAATTAGACCATCGTGATTGCTCACTAGCCACGCCATCGCGACGAGACCCTTACACCATCGCGACAGCTCAAAATTTGGACCATCACGATTGGTTCACGCCATCGCATCGGTGACCATCGCGATTGTTCACTTCGGACCATCGCGACGGTTCACGTTGATCGTTGACTGACGCCATCACGATTGTTCACTCGATCGGACCATCGCGACGCCTTACCCCGACCATCACGATTGCTTACATTTAGACCATCACGACGGTTCGCGCATCACGTCATCGCGACGGTTCGCCTAGACCATCGCGACGGTTCGCCTAGACCATTGCGACAATCCCAGACCATCGCGATTATCTCATACCATCACGATTGTCCACCCCAAATGGATTTTTTGGACTTGATTTTTTTGTCAATTTTGGGGCTAATTTTGGGAACTTTTTGGGTGATTACATTCATAGGAGACCCCTTAGCTCATATTTGGAGAAAAACCTATTTGTCAGTTTTTACCCCCCAGGGCCTGAACAGTCATATCTTTTTCATCCGAAGCTCCTAAAGAGGGAAAAAAGTGCCTCGGTGGTCCTAGTGTGTTCACACATCACTACCTAAATATATCAACACAAATGAGGCAACTTCTTATCCTTTACAAGTTCCACATGATGATGTAGAACATTCCATTTCTGATGCAAATTTACATGATGAGAGGGTTGACATAGGGGAGGCAAAAACTCTACCTAAATGGCTATTATAGACTTTGCAAGATAGGAAATTAGATGCACATCTATCATATCACACTCGTTCAAGCTCTCATAGTGCTTCTTTTTCATTAGATTTCTATGCAATGGCTTGGCTACCTCTAGTCTTTGTGATGAGAATGAGCAGAGGCAAAAAATTTAGAAAATTGGATGGTTGATATGCAATCAAAATGTGATGCTTTTATGAAGAATGGTACTTCTTCTTTATATGATTTGCCTCCAAGCAAAAATACCAATGGCACTAAATGGGTATACAAGCTAATGCATAAGAATGATGGAATCGTTGATAGGTATAAGGCCAGGCTTGTTGCAAAAGGTTATGCTCAAGAAAGAGGCATTGATTTTGATGAAACCTTTGCACCCACATATTGAATGATGACCGTTCATAGCATATGTGCACTTACAACCCATCATGGTTGGAATGTAGATCAGTTAGACATTAGAAGTGCATTTCTGAATGATGAATTACCTGAACAAGTGTATGTTTCTCAGTCATGTGGTTTTGTGCAAAAAGGGCATGAAAACAAAGTGTGCAAGTTGCAAAAGGCATTATATGGTTTGAAGCAAGCACCAGGTGCTTGGTATGAAAAGATACATGCCTACTTGATTGCACATGGCATTGAGAATAGTCCAAGTGAGAGCACCTTATGTGTTAAGCATGTAAATGGTATTTTTTTTACATGTACTAAAAAGATGCTCTTTTATTCGAGTTGCATTTCCTACATAATGATGTGAGACGTGAAAAACCCAAACTTGAAAAGGATTTGACCCTTCTCTAAAACCATTATTGGTTATGTGTAGAGGTCTGAGAGACACATGAGAAGCACACACAAGGGGCACAAATGCAGAAAGACACATAGAGAAGATGGATGGTTGGAATAGCTCTCTCTATTGGTAATGATCAGAAGTAAAGTAAGAGATAAATAGTATCCATAAGTACAAAGGACCACCACATATGAGAGTATCATGTATGTGGTAGCATGAGGAAAAATCCTCTAGCCATAACTAGAGTAAAAAGTGCCCATGTACAGAGAAAAGGTTCACATCAAAGCTACTCGAGGAACACATAAGTGTAACAGGGCCATATATATCTCTTCACATATCCAACCATTCAAAAATGCATTCTTTACATCCATCTAGTAAATATTCCAATTCTCAGAGTTTGCAATGCTCATAAGCACTGTGATAGTTGGCATCTTTGTCATAGGTGAAAAAGTATGTTTATAGTCAATCCCTTGTGTTTATGCACATCCTTTGGCCACAAGTCTTTCTTTGTATCTATTGACGGTTCCATTAAAGTTCTTCTTAACTTTGTATATCCACTTGGATCTTCATGGACAGATCTTGGGTACTAACTCCCAAGTATGAATTTCCTTCAATGCTTTAATCTCTTCCTCCATGGCATTCATCCATTCTACTTTCTTCTTTGCTTCCTCATAAAATGAGGGCTTCTAAGAGTTTGAATCCTATGCAAAATAGATAGACTATTTAGTGACCAATGATGTATCGTAGCCATACCTCTCTGGTTTCTTCTTCTCTCTAGTTGACCTTTTGATGGTTTGTTGAGAGGATTTTGCTACATCCCTCAACTCTTACACTTTAGTTTTTCCTTTCGAGTTCCATGACTTAACTTCTCTCCTTGGAGTTTTTTTATCATCTTCAGAGTCACCTGATGCTTCAAGTATGTGGGCATTCTTTCTTGATAGAGTTGGAAAATCTTACTCTATGTCATAAGGTAGCTTGATTTTCCTACAATCATCTTCAAACCATGACTTGTTTTCATCAAACACAAAATTTCTACTACTATAAAGCCTTTATTATTGGGATTTTATAATCTATAATATTTTTTATTATGGTCATAGCCTATGAACACACACTTCTCTACCTTAGGGTCCAATCTCCCTCTTATATGTGAAGCAACATGTACATAATGCATCCAAAGATACTGCAATGATCCAAACTAGTTCTTCTTCCATTCCATGCCTCATATGGAGTCATGCCATCCAAGGCCTTTGATGGTAGTCTATTGATGAAATAGGTGGCAATTGATATTTCCTCTTCCCACAAGTAGTTAGGTAGTTTCTTCTCATTGAGCATGGACCTTGCAACATCAACAATTATCATATTCCTTCTATATGCCACTGCATTCTGCTCAAGAGTGTATCTGGTGGTGATTTTGGTTTTGATTCCTCTCTCTTGGAGATAAGAATAAAACTCATGGGGGAAGTATTCTCCCTCTCCATCTGACCTATCTTTTTTTGTTTTCACCTATTTGATCCTCAACAAGAGCTAAGTACTTTTTAAATCATGAAAACACATCATCATTATGCTTCATGAAATACAACATAGTCCATCTGCTATAATAATCTATGAACGACACATAGTACCTTGATCTAGAGATTGAAGGTTCTTTGTTTGGTCTCCAAACATTTGTGTGGATAACCTCCAAAGAGATCTCCATGTATGTAGCCTTTCTTGGTGAATGGTTGTTTGTGTGACTTACCAAACTGACATGCACTACACTTGCATATCATGTGTTGCTTTGATACATTTGATAGTCCAAGTACACTTTGATCTCTATTGATTTGTTTGAGGGTTCTTTCTCCAATGTTTGGAGTTCAAAGGTGAACAACCTACATGTCTTCTCTCCCTTTGATATCTTTCTAAATCCTTAATATGGGTTCTGAACATATGATCCATGCTTGAAAAATCTCATGTGTAAACTTTCTCAACAACCTCACCTATACTAATAAGGTTATGGTAGGCACATAAAGTACTCTGCTTAGTAAGTTCATGTTACCATTATAATTCTTCACATTACCTATCTTCTCAATTGGATGTCTTGTATCATCTCTTGTTTGAATTCATGTTTGTTCTTTGGATCTTCCAAGTTTGAGAGTAGGGCCACATTTCCTGCCACATTATTTGAGCATCTTGAATCTACGTAGGACACATGCTCATTAAACTTACCTTCCTTTATTGTCATATTCATCAGTAGAAGTGAATCCTCTTTAGCTTCATCATCTGTATAGTTGGTGTAGTCTCTCCTTCCTTTGTATCCTCCTTGATAGTTGTTGTATGAGTTTTTTTTTCATGATTTCTTGTTTTATCCATAAGAGTTATTGAATCTGCCTCTTGAGTTCTATAGATTCCTCTATTGTACCCACTTCCTCTTTGATTCCTAGGGTTCCCAAAACAATTATTTTGGATGTGATTTGATAAACCACATATGGTATAGGGTGATGAGCTTTCAGCTCTCCCGCTGCCTTGTCTACCTCCTCTGCCTCTTCCTCTTGAACCTCTACCTCTACCTGCAAAATTGACTTGAGAGGTATTCCCTTCATCATCCGATTTCTTACTTTGCCTTTGTTGTCCTTGCTTTTATTCTTATCTATATGGAAAGCAAAGGATTGTTTACCTTTCTATTTCTCATCATTTTTCATGAGCTTTGATTCATGTGTGAAAAGCTACCCCAAGAGTGTGCTAAGGTCAGGAACTTGCATGTCCACGTAGAGATACATGATTGTGGTGAAGGCTTTCCATTTGTCATCATCTTTGATCCCATTGATATCTTGCCTAACAATTTTCTCTTCTTCAATGATCTCTCCAATGATCCCAAGTTCGTTTGCAATATCATTCATCTTGGTGACAAGTCAATCACAATTTGCTTGGGCATCTTCTTGAGTGTTGTAAACTCCATCCATATTTGATTCTTCTTTGCTTTGGTGCTTGAGGAGAAGAATGCTTCCAAAGCATTCCATGTCTCTCAAGAGGTCTTAAAGTTCCTAATATGAGGGAGTAAAAAATTAGAGATATATTTGAGAATGTATGGCCATGCCAAAGCATCCTTTGAACACAATTCATTCAACCTTTCCTCATCCTCTTGTGTTGGATGGCTTTTGCTTCTACGTATTTACATCATCTCATCTCCTAAGATGTATCAATATTCATTTCTTATATATAAGACTCCATTATTATAGACCATGCTAAGTAGTTACTTCAATCCATCTTGTCAATGGATGAGGGGAATCCATCACCCATAATATCGAGTCTCCAACTTTGCTCTGATACCATTATAAAGAGGTGAGGGATATAGCTATAGAGATGAGACTGTGTTAGCAAAATCTTGCTCAATGCTAGACTTTTCAACTTTAGAGAAACTTAGTAAACTCCTTAAGCTTCCACAATATACTTTGAAGTCACCTAAGTCCTTTGGAACATCTTTCAGAACTTTTGTGTCAAACCAAATGAGTTTCGAGTTCAAGAACCCGCAAAAAGTTTCTATTTAAGGAAGAGAAGCTCTCAAAAATTTGTTCAATGCTCACAGCCTAGTATACATTATCAAGAGAGACTTTTCACATCTTCAATTAAAGTGCTAAGCTAATTAAAGAAAATTATATCATGAATTTAGACTCACCTTGAGAAATGAATCTAAGAGGCTTGGAGGGTCACCCCAACTTTTGATGAACTAGAAGGATCACATACACAATCATATATAATCGCTCATGGCTTGAGATATAAGTATCCAATTATGATGAGAATTTGTACCCATGTTTTCAAAAGTCCTACCTAAGGGAGCCAGTTGATAGATTGGAGGGTACCTATAAACTAAGAAATGGCTCTAAGAAGATGAAAAAATTGCACAAGGTAGTGTAACAGTAGATAGAGATTGACAAATCGAAATGAATCATAATGTGTATTGCTATTGCGCATATGGTACAAAGCAGATGTGGAGGACTCATCTCACTTAAATGTAGTACAAGCTCACTCAAGGTGAGTGCATTGATGAGTTCTAATCATCTCTCTCCACCGACTCAAATGTTGGTGTTTATATACACTTCTTTTAATCCTCAAGTTGGTTGGGGATTCCACCTAAAAGTAATCCTTATTCGTAGGATATAATTTGAATTTGAATTCAAAAAAAATATTCATAGAGTTTCGCTCCTATTAATTCATGAGATTTTCTCCATCTCTCACTTTTACCATTGACTAAGATAAAGTCAAAGCTTTTAACCTTTGAAGTCTTCAAGAAATATGCGCCAGTAATAAGACAGAAATTCAATGAGCATTGCACAAGCTCTTAGGCTTGCTCCATGCACCAAGATGTGGGCATGTGCATCATCTTGAGCATTTTCTGAGCACATTCTGGTATATAGGTATTTATTATTTACTACATCATTTTATTAGGGTCCATATCTATATGCAAATTGGCCTTCGATTCCTTGGTTGTTGAAGACTTATGAGAACTTGTGAGAAAAATACTCTCCATCCATTTGAGTGTAGAACTTTCTTATATATGCCAACTTCCTGTTGATACATTTTGGTAGTGATGTGTGTGAACACACTTAGTGTTGAAGAATCACTCACGAATTTGACATACAGACAGACATAAAGAAAAAGAAAGATAAAGAGAAGCGGAATCAAATATTCAAAAAATCAAAAGCCTTAATGAAGGGACAAATTCACGATCGTTATGTACAGCGCAGAATCTTGCATAATCAGAGTTTGTTAGAATTCATTACACCAAATCAAACTGTATATAAAGAGAGAACGTGCATAAGAATAAGAGAGAGGGAGTGCGAACAAGAACGTGCATGAGTAGAGCGCGCAGTTTAAATAGAGCGCATATAGAGGTCAAGAGAGAGAGAGAGAGAGAGAGAGAGAGAGAGAAGTTCTCAGAAGACGCCAGAGATCGCGTATGTACAGATGAATAAAAGAAACCTGAAATGTCAGGTATTCATCTGAAGAGAGATGGTAAGAAGAAACTACTCAGTGTAGGAGAGTTTCCATAGCTTGAGCAAGAAGAGGCCAAGCTAATTTGTACACATCTTCTCTAACAGAAAACACATGTTCATGTGGAAGTTTGCGCGCACTGTTCGTATGTGAAGAACTCTGAGTATTTTTGTGTTATAGTAGAAAGTTTGTTAACAGTTACAGTTCGTTCAATAAACATGTCTCCCGGTATTTTCTCAGTAAACGAATGTTTCGGTCAATTACAGTTATCTCAGTAAATGCATTTTCGGTCAGTTATAGTTTTCTCAGAAAACGTGTTTTTCGGTAGAACAACGAAGTATATCTCGTAGAATAAATTAAGGTTTTGTATGAGAGATAGCTTATCTTATAGCTAGACATCTCTATTGCCGGTATATGTCAGGGATACTTCATTGAGCTTTACTAGATTTATCTATCGAGAGTGATGGCACATTTGTTTCTTGCTAGCTTACTCATTTACGGACATTGGGATTTTCCTTTGTATTGTTGTTTTAGGTCAATTTTGTACATTCTTTTTATGTAATAGAAGAAGAACAAGAAGATCATTCTTCCTTGCCTCAATCTTTTGTGTGCTCCTTTTTTATTGTGAGAGTGTGTGTGTGAGCTCTCCTCCTTATCTCCTTCCTCATGAAAATAGCTTTGTGTCAAAGAAATTACATTGACATATTATTGTAGCATTTTGTCCTTGAAGATTGTGAACCTATTACCACTGCTATGGAAAAAAAGTTTACGGTCTAGTCTTAATGATGTTGGAGATGCATTTGATGTTGTTGCAGTTCATTGGCCACACTAGAAGGTGATATCCTGCCAAACTATATCAGTGGATGTCGAGTCAAGTTGTACCAAGAACCTCTTACAGAGGATATGCTAATGAGACTCAACACTACTAAAAAGCAAAAAGAAGAAGAGTTAAGGGTTAGAGAATAAGCACAGGCAGAGGCTAGAGACCGCATTAGGAGAAATAAGTTAAGATGCCTAGGCCTAGATGTCAATCCCGAGGCCCCAAGATACCACATGGCTATGTGTCAAACATCAAATGCAATTGCTTCTAGAATAATTGACCGACATCCCTTTGTGACCATAGAGGTAGGACAAGGGAAGAATGTAAGGACTGTGAGAGCCTTGATTGACTCAGGTGCAGCAACGAGTGCGGTTGGACTTTCCTGTTGCCAAGATCTACAATTGAACATCAATTCCATTGAAGCCTATCTCATAGGATTGGGAGGTGTGGAAACCCCCTGTTTGGGTGAGATAGAGCTTCCCATCTATCTTCAAGATGTTCCAATAAGAGCCAAAATGCTAGTGTGTGAAGATGACGACCTTATGGAACCACTTGTCTTGGGTCAAGACTAGATCTATGACCATGCAGTCAACTTAAACCTTAAAAGCCAACTTCTTCAAGTTTGGGTACATGACCAATGTATTACATTAGAATTAGACAACTGCATGCTCACAAATCCAGAGGTCACACATTCTCTTAGTTCTTCCAAGACTAGTCTTTGCAAAGAAATTATTGTGTGTGTCAATAACCCTACGAAGCAAAAGGCCTTAGTCATGAAAGCACAAGATCAAAGGCCATCAGAACTCTCTTCTTTTTCAAAGACTAATGCAAGCATAAGTCAACCAAAGAGGCAAGCAAAAAAGGCATCTACTATATCAAATAGACAGCCAAAATTCAAGGACGCAGAAGTTCCAGGCAAGAAGCAGATCTGGGTACGAAAAGGAGAGCAACCACCAGCTTTGCCACAACAATTTCCATCCAAGCGGGCCAATCATGCCAAACAAAGGACAGAGAAACTAGGAGGAGCTCAACCACAAAGTCTCTGACAAATTTGAGTACCAAAAAAATTAGCTACAGCTCAACAAGGGCGATTACACATATGGGTTCCCAAAGAACTCTTACATGCACAAAGGCCTATGCTCTCCACCATGCAAAATGTGTCAAGAAAGAAGCCAAGGAGAGAAAAGGGTAAGAACTGAGCACAGAGACCAAAAGAAGATAAACTCACCTCCTTGAAAAAAATAAAAAGGCAATCACCAAGGATATGGGCTTGGAAGCCAAAAGTACCAGTAGCATCCATAGAACCAAAGAACCAACCACGCGAGATGCAAAATTTAAGCAATCAACCAGAGTTGAAGAAGTCAAAAAAGACTTGTATGCAACCGAGCTCAATTCTAAAATGGGTCCCTAAAATAAGTTATCCTTTGAAATCCAATGGATACCTCCAATGAGGGTTGCCGCAACATCCACCAAGAACATTGAAAGCCTCGACATGCAAAAACCATGTGCCTTTGGCATAACCTTATCTTTTGCACCATTCAGGTCATGCACTTCCAAAGTATGCATCAATATAGGGCCACATTACACGGTCATGCATAGATACACTTGAGAAATCCCAGGCGCATGAGACACACTTGCCAAATGTAAAATATTTTATTGATGCTAACACCTCTTTTCTTGTTTTGTGAAATTGTCTCCCCCCCCAAAAAAAGGGAGAATTGACAGGACTGTGCGCTTGAAGAATCTCCAACGTGAACTATCAACAAGGACATCCATCAGCAATGGAAGACAAGTCGATGGTCAATCACCATGCTTGAGTTTAACACATAGAGATGAATATCGATGGACCTTTGACCATGGTAAGAATGGCCTACTTTGACAACACTCTAACCATGATAGATTAGGAAACCTCTTCTTCAGCATACCCTTGAGCACCTTGCTCAAGAACCCATTTCTTGCACCATACTTCTTCCGATGCATTCCCCAAGTACGCATGCATAGGGCCACATTCCAAGGCCATGCACAAGGCACATATCTTTTTCAAACCATGCACTACTGCACTTGCCCATCAGTCAATATGGATCAAAAGTACTTGGAATCCTACTAGGAAACTCATATTCAACTATCCAAGGACATCAAGGGTCCAACACATCAGTACCTATGAAGCAATTCACAGTTGACAACTGCTCCCGATCAATCTTGACAACCTCTGTCGCACAACTAGCAATCTTTGAAGGCACAAAAATACACCATCTAGCTCAAATCCAAGGAAGAAGTACCAACAAGGGGACCAACTCTCACATAGGCTAGT
Source organism: Ceratopteris richardii (assembly GCA_020310875.1). NCBI lineage: Eukaryota > Viridiplantae > Streptophyta > Polypodiopsida > Polypodiales > Pteridaceae > Ceratopteris > Ceratopteris richardii. The sequence goes on along the minus strand of CM035417.1, from coordinate 69,865,944 downwards.
AGTGGAAAATTGAAGAGCTAGACCAGGCTACATTTGCAAGATGGATTGCTCCTATTGATACATGAAGGACACTACCTCTAAAAGTACTACACGAAACAACCACTCCAACAAGGGTCTATCAGGGGTGACAGACCTGAGAGGGGGGGAGTGTTGACACTCAAGGTCAAGCACAAACATGGAAGCACATCAAGGAAGTGGAAACACAAGAAGAAGGAGCATGTAGGGAGCTCCAAGAAGTACATGTCAAATTTTCACCAGAAATCCCTATAAAATGGTGATTTTTATCACTAAAAACCATTGTAAATACCATTTTCCATTTTTGCAACTCCATTTTGTTCAAGCCGAGGAGTCCTCGAACTTGAGGAGTATTAGAACCAATTTTCATAAAGTTTAGATGCCATTTGAGCCCCCAAATAAGCCTTGGAACCTAATTTTGAATTAGGCCGGACACTAGGTCTGGACATGGCCAAAACTACTCAAAAAACTATAAAAAGGGTTGGAGAGCTCATTTTAGAGGAAAGATTTTGTAAGAGAGTTCTTTTGTAATCGAAGATCTTCCATTGTTCCTCTCTTTGTTCTTACCTTGTGCGAATGTGTGTGTATGTGTGTGCATGCTTTTGTGCTTTCACTCATGCACTTGTGCACATCACTTGCTCTTGGTCTTCATACCAGTCCTCATGTCTCCGTGGATTGACATTTATGAGGTGTATCTCCTCACGTTGGTACTTGCCATTGTGCTTGAGTGACACTTGGGCATACTTCCTTTCTTGGATTGATCTCTTTTCACATAGCTTGGCACTCCCTTATACATGATTGCCAGGTCCTTGTTCACCACATCACTCCCAGGGGGATTTGTTGATATATTTTGGTAGTGATGTAGAATTACCTCTATGAATCTCCAAACATTTGCATGGACCAAGACTAATGGATTGTTAATTATGATTTTTTTCCTCTTAACATGCATCCTTGTTTCCTTTTCCAACTAGCATGCTTCAGATGAATTCTTCAAGCTTTGACATTTTATGCTTGATAATCCACTACAAGCTTCTTCACCATATGCTTGATCTTTTGGACATTAATGTTTCTTGTTCACGTATGCTATAAGTCAATCTCTACAATTCCCCCCTTTCCAAATGTAAAATAGATAGCACACAAAGTTATGTTTTACCTCTAATGTTAATATCCTTTCTTTTTCCTCTTTCCACAAGCTTTAAACCTCTCTAAGGTTCTCCCACAAAGCATCCCTTTTGGTTGAATTTGACTTGATATAATGATTGCATTATTTTCCCCATAGACACATGGTTCTTCATTATGGTATATGCATTAAGACATCCTTTAATATCTTAGGATCTTGATTTCCATCCATAACATCCCCAATGTGTATGATGATATGTAAAGTGTATTCTCTTATCTCCATGCAACCCTTGTGCGTTGGAACATGCATAGTTGAGAAATACTCTTTATTGGAGCTCATTTGATTATTCCACCCACCATAAGTATATCATACTCAACCTCTAGCCATTAATTTGCATAAAAACTAGCAAATTATCACTTTCAATTATTGAGGAAGTTCAAATATAATTATCTTCCCCATTGTATAATGATTGATAACTTTGATGTTGATGTTGTTGACCTCCTCCTTAATAGCACTCCCATGCAAAATGTTTGAGCTTCCACACATATTACACCCATCATACTTGGCATCACTTTGCTATTTTACTTCCTCTTCCTCTTGTGTTGGATGAGTTATTTCCTACCTTCCTTTGAACTTGCTTTGTCCATGTCTTCTACCTCTATCCCTTGAGTTTCTTTCATAAAAAAACTTTAGCATCAATGCGATTGGTGTTTTCTCCACCAATATTCATCTCCTCAAATAAGGTCCACAAGTTGCTCAAAGTCTGGTAACTTGTCCCTTATATAGATCAAAGTGGTGAAGGATTTCCACCTTTCATCCTTTGTTGATCCATTTCGGACATATATCAAAGGATTATCATTACCAAAGAACTCCCAAGGATGCAAATTCATCATTAATCCTTAATGTATAATCATTCATGTTATTGTTTTGGATCTTTATAGGGTTTTTTAACGCATTATCCAATTGAATCTCCCTAGATTTTGAAGGCATGGAGTATAATCTTTCTAAAATCTCTCATACCTTCATGATAATGCCTAGGTCTTGTATATGAACTACCATAGTATTTCTCTAATGTTCAAAGAGGATAGCATTTCTCTCCCTTTCAATCCACTTTCCTATGTCGAGAAAGGATAAAAATATTTTTTTGTCCCTTTGATTCCATTCTCCAAAGGCCTTTAATTTATCATTTACAAGTTCATCTTCTAATCTTGGACCTCATTCAATACCACTAATTAAATTCCATAAATCCTTTCCTGTGACAAAGCTATATACCATGAATCTCCATTGTTGATTTTATCTGTGCACAAAACTAAGTGCTTTAGTGCTAGGTTTAGATGTATACTACATACTCTTAAAAGTGATTAGAGTGCAAAAGAACTTAATTATTCCATATCTATACTTCAATATTTAAGATATACTCTTTGGATGACTTTTCTTCTATTGTATACGATTCCTCTTGATGCTTGAATTGATATCACTTCACTTTTAGATATCAATTAGTTCCAATAGCTCCTACCCTTCTTCCTTATCCTTGGAGGATCCAATGATGGTCAAAATTTCTTTTATACCACTGTTGGAAAATATTTTAATCCCTAGAAAAATAAAGCATGGATAAGGCCCCCAAAAGATACTCATTGGCTACCACTGATCACAAGATGCTCAATTAATTAGAAATGATGCAAAGTTCAAAACTAAGACTTAGCTTCACTTTAGAAAATTGAAAAATGCTTCTAAAAAAACAAGAATGACCCCAGTTTGATGTATAAAAGAGTAGGAAACTTCTCTTACCATTGAAATCTATCAAAGTTGGAAACAACAAAAGTATGTAGGATATGGCTACCCAAACTAATGAAAGAAAGAAAATATATGGCTATTTAAGCAAGGAGCTTACTTTTGTACATTCCCAACTGACCAAATCACATAAATGGACACACATCATTGACTTTTAATGACTTAATACATCTTTATAAACTTGCAAAATTGTTCCTACCACCAAGCTACCCTTTTAATATTGCAAAATGGTGGACCACGATTAGTTGTGATTGATGGGGGAAATTGTACGACCTTATGGTTGGATTTGGGTTCATGCTTCTAAGGCCAGAGCTTGATTTTCAAACTATTACCCATAAATTGATCTATACAAGAAGATTTCAAATGCAAAATATGTTGAGTCATCAAGCAATCCACTTCATGAAAAACAAAATGAAACAAAGCAAGCACTATCAAGTTCAAGAGTTGACATTGGGATTCACAATATAAAATCGTCCGAGCCTCAAAGTGGGACATGCATGTTAAGGCAATAACAACTTGAAATTGCATTCCATACCAAGCTACCCAAAATCCCACTTGTGAAGCGTGGCAATAACAACTTGAACTTGCATTCCATAACAAACTAGCCAAAATCCCACTTGGAAGTGTGCAACATCTAAGGCATTTTCTAGCCATAATAGGTCCAATGTGATCCTCATCTAAACATGTAAGCTAGTGTTCCCACAAAGATAACAACAAAAAAATGGTTTGTCTTTATAATGAATGTCTTTCAAGTGTGCAATACAAAATATGATCTTGAGATATAGAGATTCATCATAACTGACAAGATACACCTTAGGATAATCACCAAATACCCCTTTGCATTATGATCTTTTATAGCCGCACCAAAGAAGGGTGATGCACACTCATACTATACATCACCCTAGTCTTTTGACTGCACAATCTACATCCTCATTCTAAGTCCATTTCTATCTAGCCACCTCATTTATGTATGATACATTTAGGTATGAAACTTTGGCCTTCAATATATGTTAATCTCTCTCTCTCTCTCTCTCTCTCTCTCTCTCTCTCTCTCTCTCTCTCTCTGTCTCTCTCCCTCTCTCTCTCTCTATCTCTCTCTCTCTCTCTCTCTCCCCCCCCTCCCCTCCCCCTCTGTCTCTCCCTTCCTCCCTCCTTCCCTCCCTCCCTCCCTCCCTCCCTCCCTTCCTCCATGAATCTATCCTTCCATCCATCCATCCATCCATCGATAAAATTGGTGAAGGATTTCCACCTTTCATCCTTTGTTGATCCATTTCGGACATATATCAAAGGATTATCATTACCACAGAACTCCCAAGCATCCAAATTCATCATTAATCTCCTTAATATATAATCATTCATGTTATTGTTTTGGATCTTTATAGGGTTTTTTAATGCATTATCCAATTGAATCTCCCTAGATTTTGAAGGCATGGAGTATAATCTTTCTAAAATCTCTCATACCTACATGATAATGCCTAGGTCTTGTATATGACCTACCATAGTATTTCTCGAATGTTCAAAGAGGATAAAAATAGCATTTCTCACCCTTTCAATCCACTTTCCTATGTCGAGAAAGGATAAAAGTATTTTTTTGTCCCTTTGATTCCATTCTCCAAAGGCCTTTAATTTATCATTTACAAGTTCATCTTCTAATCTTGACCTCGTTCAATACCACTAATTAAATTCCATAAATCTTTTCCCGTGACAAAACTATATACCATGAATCTCCATTGTTGATAATTGCTCTTATCAGATTTTTTTATCTATGCACAAAACTAAGTGCTTTAGTGCTAGGTTTAGATGTATACTAGATACTCTTAAAAGTGACATTGAGTGCGAAAGAAGTTACCTATTCCATATATATACTTCAATATTTGAGATATACTCTTTGGATGACTTTTCTTCTATTGTATATGATTCCTCTTGATGCTTGAATTGATATCTCTTCAATTTTAGATATCAATTAGTTGCAATAGCTCCTACCCTTCTTCCTTATCCTTGGAGGATCTGATGATGGTCAAAATTTCTTTTATACCATTGTTGCAAAATATTTTAATCCCTAGAAAAATAAAGCATGGATAAGGCCCCCAAAAGATACTCATTGGCTACCACTGATCACGAGATGCTCAATTAATTAGAAATGATGCAAAGTTCAAAACTAAGACTTAGCTTCGCTTTAGAAAATTGCAAAATGCTTCTTAAAAACAAGAATGACCCCAAATTGATGTATAAAAGAGTAGGAAACTTCTCTTACCATTCAAATCTATCAAAATCCGAAATAGCAAAAGTATGTGGGATATGGCTACCCAAACTAATGAAGAAAGAAAATATATGGCTATTTAAGCAAGGAGCTTACTTTTGTACAATCCCAACTGACCAAATCACATAAATGGACACACATCATTGACTTTTAATGACTTAATACATCTCTATAAACTTGCAAAATTGTTTCTACCACCAAGCTACCCTTTTAATATTGCAAAATGGTGGACCATGATTAGTTGTGATTGATGGGGGAAATTGTACGAATGTTGAAAGAATCACCTTATGGTTGGATTTGGGTTCATGCTTCTAAGGCCAGAGCTTGATTTTCAATAACTATTACCCATAAATTGGTCTATACAAGAAGATTTCATATGCAAAGTATGTTGAGTCATCAAGCAATCCACTTCATGAAAAACAAAATGAAACAAAGCAAGCACTATCAAGTTCAAGAGTTGACATTGGGATTCACAATATAAAATCATCCGAGCCTCAAAGTGGGAGATGCATGTTAAGGCAATAACAACTTGAAATTGCATTCCATACCAAGCTACCCAAAATACCACTTGGAAGTGTGGCAATAACAACTTGAACTTGCATTCCATAACAAACTAGCCAAAATCCCACTTGGAAGTGTGCAAAATCTAAGGCATTTTCTAGCCATAATAGGTCCAATGTGATCCTCATCTAAACATGTAAGCTAGTGTTCCCACAAAGATAACAACAAAAAAATGGTTTGTCTTTATAATGAATGTCTTTCAAGTGTGCAATACAAAATATGATCTTGAGATATAGAGATTCATCATAACTGACAAGATACACCTTAGGATAATCACCAAATACCCCTTTGCATTACGATGTTTTATAGCAGCATCAAAGAAGGGTGATGCACACTCATACTACACATCACCCTAGTCATTTGACTGTGTTTTGTACAATCTACATCCTCATTCTAAGTCCATTTCTATCTAGCCACCTCATTTATGTATGATACATTTAGGTATGAAACTTTGGCCTTCAATATATGTTAATCTCTCTCTCTCTCTCTCTCTCTCTCTCTCTCTCTCTCTCTCTCTCTCTCTCTCTCTCTCTCTCTCTCTCTCTCTCTCTCTCTCTCTCTCTCTCTCTCTCTCTCTCTCTCTCTCTCTCTCTCTCTCTCTCTCTCTCTCTCTCTCTCTCTCTCTCTCTCTCTCTCTCTCTCTCTCCCTTCCTCCCTCCCTCCCTCCCTCCCTCCATCCATCCATCCATCCATTCATCTATCTATCTATCTATCTATCTATCTATCTATTTGTATGTCTATCTGTCTATCTATCTATCTATCTATCAAGTTTATTTATGATGTGTTTCATGGGCCAACTTTTGTCTTTGATAGATGTTCTCTCTCTCTCTCTCTCTCTCTCTCTCTCTCTCTCTCTCTCTCTCTCTCTCTCTCTCTCTCTCTCTCTCTCTCTCTCTCTCTCTCTCTCTCTCTCTCTCTCTCTCTCTCTCTCTCTCTCTCTCTCTCTCTCTCTCTCTCTCTCTCTCTCTCTCTCTCTCTCTCTCTCTCTCTCTCTCTCTCTCTCTCTCTCTCTCTCTCTCTCTCTCTCTCTCTCTCTCTCTCTCTCTCTCTCTCTCCCCCCCCAACCCTCCCTCCCTCCCTGGGCCCCTTCTGTAGTAAAATATGCCATTAGCGTATACCAAACATGTTTAACCATTGGAAAGTACCTTATAATTTGCAATCGATTATAAACGAGTACCTCAAGCAAGTCAATTTTCGCATAGACAAGAGTACATTTCCTAAAGCTAAACCTCAAGAAATCATCAACTTTTCAAAACTAAGATTTTAAACATTCAAATTCACGATTTTCTCTCTCATAGGTTGCGACTCTAGTGGAATGTTACGAGAGAAATACAAGCTTTTTCAAGAGTTCACTTTATAGCTGCTCTCCATGACTTAAGGTGACGGGCATTTTGCTTATCATGGGCCATTTTTCCTATCAAAAGCAAGTTTTGTTTGAAACTTCCTCTCAAATGACAAAAATAAGTACTTTTCGAAACTGCCTCTTGAATAACAGGTTGAAATTGAAAATTTTCTTATCATTTCTCTATTTATTTATTTGTATCTGCTTTTTAAAGAATATCAAAATTTTCATACGAAAATATTTTCTGCCCGTCAAATAGATCCCCAGCAGAGTATGCTATGCTATTAAGCTTTAACATGCAATCGCAATTGTGAACTTAAGTGCGAAGAGCCGGTGAAAGATCACAAGCAAACTTGAGGTTGCAAAATATGAATTGGCATGCACACGTATGGCCCATGCTAGCACCACTAATATGACCCCATGCATGATGCTATCTCCGAACAGAGAGAATGGAGTACCCGCTGGGACGCTGGAAGGCAACGCCAGGAGATGGAGACTCACTGGAAGAGCCAACTGAGAATGCTTTTGCTTGCACGGGACGTTTGAGGGGCTTGAGAACGAGGCAGAGAGCGTGAGGGCACATGTTTGCTTGCGAGAATGATTGCCGGATGATTAACGAGGTCCCCTCATAGTTGTGCACAATTCGGTGCGTCATGGCAAACCACTCAAGCACCCTTTTGCCCGAAGGCTAAGCAGGAAATCGGAGGCACTCCCGCAGACGGTACTCCCCGTAAAATACGTGCATTACCAATAAAAACCTATTACCCTACGAGACTTGCGTACACCCCTGAATTATTCGTTGAATTTTATTATTTACGTTAAGACTTGGATTATATATATATATATATATATATATATATATATATATATATATATATATATATATATATATATATATATATATATATATATATATATATATATATATATATATATATATATATATCCACACAGCTTATTGAATTGCATGTGTGAGAGAGAGATTCAGTAAACATGATTAAAAATAATAACTAACATTTGAATGAACTGACCGCAACTACAAAAACCACATATCCATCTCAAACGCATAAAGTCCAAGTGCAGGTGCCCGCAATGCCATTCAAGCTAATGCAAATCACAGATTGTCACAGAACATAAAAATTTAGACATTCATGTCATCTCCTGTTGTCTACAGGGGGGGAGTGCAAATAAATGACCACAGCACTGGCATATATCAGTGACTATGTCCAATTATCCTTAATTCAACAAATTTGGAAGTTATCATGCAGGCTGTCTTCGTTGCCTAGACTATTGAATCGCATGACGGATGAGAAGTCTGCAGTTCCAATGTCTGATTTTCTAAATTTTGCAATATCTTAGTTACTCTACTACATTTCCTGTGAGCTATAGATGGAAGGGTCATATGCCCTTAACGCTTGCAAATCTGGAAAGTGATTCATTCCTAGATCAAATGAGCTTGTTGATGTTAGAGGCTGATCATTCAAGCCATGAGAAGAGGATGACGCCTGCATCAAGTCTTTAGTTGTCTTCACATCTTGAGAAATATTGCCCAATCTACCATCCCCTTGAAACATGGGATACATGGGAACACTGTGAAAACCTGTTACACTAGTGAGACCATGTGCAAATGTTATTTCAAGATGCTCTTTGTCTGTTGACCTCGGTCCTGTCTGGTAGCCAGATGTGGAGGGTAAATTGTGAAGACTTGAAACTCCAGGAAGAACCCTTTCATGTGTCCATTCACAATGCTGCTGTTGGCCAACACCCTCAACTAGAGGCTGGGCAGTAGGTATATGACTACCATGTAGACTGTCATCTGTTATTATATTTGAATGAGTTGAAATATTCATAGGTGCTGCAACCATGCCCTGGGTGGAGGACAAAAATTGCATTGTTGACTGAAGAGAGAGAGCACGCCCAGAGTCGGAGACTCTTGGAAAACCCTGACCAATGGGTAAAGCCTCAAGTCCTGAGAGCACTCCAGCCCCTGAAGAAGATGTCAAAGACGAACTTGAACCCAGGGGATTGGCAGAATTCTGCAAGTACTGATGCATCTTTGGACTGCTGACAACTTCAGTATTGCCAGAAATCATGCCTTTTGGACTTTGAGGGGAGAATGATGCTGACTTATCATTCATATGATGATGGATACTTGTAAAGAGCTTCTGTTCAGCTCCTGCTCCACCAGAAATTGAGCAATCATATGCTGCCTGTTCACCAAATGTTAGTAGTCTTGACTGTTGCCAGTTTGCTTCCTGTTGAGGAGAAGGGTTTCTGTCATTCCAGAGAGCTGTTACACCAGGCATCCTCATATGTGCTGAATAATGTGACCTATCTGCTAAAAGTTGACCCAACCTACTGCTATCTGCTTCATAAAAACCACCATGTGCTATGAATATAAGAATTCCCTATTCGTGAACAGCTCAACACATCATCATGAAACGGCCTTAAGTCATAGCATTACCTTGAAAGGCAGGTATGAATCTTCCTGCAAGACCAAAAGGATCTGGTTGGGGTTTCCGTCGTCGCTTATTGTGCCCCTCTAGACGATTTCTACAGCTTCGTTTATCTTCATCAAATGCATCAAGGCCATGAAACCTGCCAAACACATCATTGGTACAAAAAAAAAAATCCCACTATTCAGTCAGATCTATATATATAAAAAAAAAGACAATCCTGCAAGCAATACATTATATATCAATGACTTTAAGTGAGACTCTGTATCGCAAGTAAGAAGGTTTCTCCAAAGCTACTGAAATTAAAGCTTGACATTTAAAGATATGCCTCCATACCTGAACAGCATTTTCAGCTGGCCAATTTACAGAGATTCGGAAGAAAAATTAAGGAAAACACATGAAATAGATTCCTCATGCTTTGGAGTCAAACACAAGGAAGAATTGATGGAATCAAAATTCAAAATTTGTCTTTATGGTTTCACGTATCTTGTTTCATAACACAGTTTTTCTTGCAAGTTTTTCTTGCAACTTACGAGTGCCTTATTGGCCTATCGTTTTAATTTTGATTAAATCTGAAGGCATATGAATTGATGAGCTTGATGATGACTCGTAGTACTACCATAAATCTTTTTCAATCATCAATCTTTCAGTGCAACCTATACGTGTGACATGGGCCATGTGAACGTGCACATAATCTCAAGTAATTTTAAAAAGGTCTGCATAGAACTGTTAAACAGGGTCAAAAGTATTTATGTTTCATGCCCCCGAATGCTCTTTGAAATTCTCCCCCTTCTTTTTTTTTTTTGGCAGCAAAGCACAGCTGATGGCTAGGATCTAAGCTTCAACAGTTGCTCGCTGGCTACCATGAAGGGCGGGGAACACCAGGGCCATTCGTCAAATAGGTACACAAAGTACAGCAAATGTTTAAAACCTTGGCTAGTCCAAAACTAATAGACTGTATATGCAAGCACATCATCAGGAGGCACTAAATGGAAAATCAAAACCTGTGGCACAAAATCCCACTCCCTTATACTATCATGTTTGTACTTTTATAGCATATAGTTCCAATCTCTCCATCCTGCAAAAGTATATCACGATCTAGAATGTGATTTATTCAATTCACAAGGACTTTCATTCTGCATTTACCTTTGTTTTTCTATGTTGATGATATCGCTGAATTGGCTCCCCATAAACATTAATTAATCTCTCTCTCTCTCTCTCTCTCTCTCTCTCTCTCTCTCTCTCTCTCTCTCTCTCTCTCTCTCTCTCTCTCTCTCTCTCTCTCTCTCTCTCTCTCTCTCTCTCTCGTGTGTGTGTGTGTGTGTGTGTGTGTGTGTGTGTGGGTGTGGGTGTGTGGGTGTGTGTGTGTGTGTGTGTGTGTGTGTGTGTGTGTGTGTGTGTGTGTGTGTGTGTGTGTGGTCCCTTCAGTATGAGACAGGCTGCCACAGGTAGACTCACAGGAGGATATGCACCTTTCACCATGTTAGAGTGGAGATGTCATCAGGCACAATTCCAGGAGCTCCGTACGAAGGGGTGGCTATTTGACAAACTAGTCACACTAGCTATAATGTATGCAGCAACTGTCTTGGCTCCAGGTCTTTTTTTGCTATTTGGGAATCATCTTTCACCTTTAAGATGAAGATTTTTATGTGGAAAATTTTCGTAGGTCATTTCACTTTGGGGGCTTTCTTTCCAAACAAGGGTTGGGAGGAGTTCAATCTCCACATTGTGCCTCTTATGCAGAGACTATGCGTCATGGATTTTGGGCATGCCATGCATTCAAAGATGGTGGAACAATCTTTTTCTATTTCTTGTTTGGGATATTGAGACCTCTAAGTTTAGCAGTACTTTTTTGCTGATCAATTCGAGTGACAAAGTCTTGGACTGGGTGAGAAAGCGATGCATTTTCTTATTGCTTTGGAATATCTAGATGCTTAGAAACAAAAAGTTATTTCAGAATAAAAGCTCTGTTTTAAACTTCTCATGGAGTTTATCCAAAACCAGATTGACTCTTGATATAGATGTTATGCCTGTTGAGGACAAAACGGCACTTGCTTCCCTCTTACATAAGCTTTGATTCCTTTTGGTGAACAGGCATGAAGTAGATTTTCTTTCTTGACAATATATTGTAGATGTTGTTGAGCTCTAACGGCTTATCATCAACTGTTGAGCTCTTGTATTACTTGTTGATGCGGCGAGTAAGCTTAACTAGCTAAAGCTCAACTGTGGAATTCACCACGTCACAAGAATTAAGCTAGATTGATATTAGAACACCTCTATAATCATCAGTAGCTTAGCAAACTTCCTGAAACTAAAAACTTTACAACTGTGTTTAATGAAATCCCAAAGATTTACTTTACAAAAACTTTGCTTTTCCTCCCAGCTTCAATTCTGATCTGATTTACTTTAACCTTTACAATTCTTTGTTTGCTTACTGTTAGATAAACTTTCTATCATTCAAATATATCAAAACTGTGTTTTGAACTCACCGAAATATCACCGGAACTTCACCGGACTGTCACCGTAATGTTACCGGAATCAACTGCAATTTCGTTTGTAGTTACTTCAAATGATTGTTGATGAAATAAGGAAGTAATACCTGAGCTTCCTTCAGTGAATGAACACTATCTGAAGTTTAAGAAAAAACTTCACCAATTCTGGATGTCTTTACTTTCAGACATAGTACTGTGCGTACTTGTCCCGTTTCACAGAAGTCTTTTGATGGCTTCAAGATGAGCTATCTCTCATGAAAAACTTTACACTATGTTCCGAGATCTAACTTGTAGATGTACCGAAAAACATTTACTGAGGAAACTATAACTATTAACTAACTATCACAGTAACATGAAATCACTCAGATTTCTTCACATACGAAGAATGCGCTAAAACTTCCGCATGAACATGTGTTTTCTATTAGAGAAGATGTGTACAAAAATAGCTTGGCCTCACTTTGCTCATAGCTATGGAAAACTCTCCTACTCTGAGTAGTTATTCCTTACCATCTCTCTCAGATGAATACCCGACAGTTCAGGTTCTATTATTCATCTCTACATACGCAATCTCTGGCGTCTTCTATATCACTATCCTCAGTTTCTATATGCGCTATTCTATTCCGGTTCTATGCGCTCTCTCCGCTCCCTTCTTCGCTCTATTTATTATGATCTTCTACCTCATATATATACATTTTGTTCCGAGATTCAAAAACTCGTATTTCTGGAAGTTTTTATGAACTATATTACAGTCGTGAATTTGTCCCTTCACTAAGGCTTGATTTTCTGAATGCTTTGTTTCTGCTTCTCTTTGTCTTTCTTCGTCTTTATGTCTGTCTGTATGTCAAATTTGTGAGTGATTCTTCAACAGATGCTATATTTGCATAGCTAGATAGATCATCTAGGAGACATTGATATATTGATGTTAACAACATAGGCTCTATTATGGGGAAAAGGGAGAGTACTCTCTCCCCTCACACTCTTGTACATCATTCTTATTTAATGCAATAAAGTGAGAACCCACAAACATACATATATATATATATATATATATATATATATATATTTATTTATTTATTTATTTATTTATTTATTTTGGTGAAAAGATCACTTTTGCATTAAAATAAAATAATTTACAAGAAAGGAGAGGTATTTCCTTCCCCTTTTGGCCTACTTTCTACTATCGTACTAAAGAAACATTAAGCTCTAGAGATATCAGATCCTATCCAAAAAGGAAGCGATTGCCGATCTATGCTCGGCTGACATGACATCCATATCCAACCTCAATCTCGCTTTGCACAATGTCCAAGAGAAGTGCAAAATGGATCTCTTATTCCCAAACAACATCTTATTCCTGAGCTGCCAAATAGTCGAGAGCAAAAAAAAAAACGCATCTCTTTCTGACCCAATCGCAAGCTTTATTGCCCGAATCAAACAATAGGAATGTGCTACAGAATTTGGACGGCTTGCTATCCCATATGGGAAAGAGGAAGAGACTATTCCACCATCTTTGAACATGTGAGCATGACCAGAAGGGATGACGCATAGTCACAGCATAAGAGGCACAATGTGGACAACGAACACCCTGTATACCATGTTTGGAGAGAAATGCCCCCAGTGTGAAATATCCCACCGAAATCCTCCACATAAAGACTTTCATCTTGAAAGTAAGAGATGAGTCCCAAATAGTTGAAAATCTTGCATGCCACCAAGCTCGCGTTTTGTCCATTTTCCACCTGAGATTGCGCTGGGAAGTAATGTCCTTACGATCAACAAGAGAGAGATAATATGTTCTAGTTGTACCATTCCACCATCGTGTATGCTAGCAAAAAGCCAATCACGCCAGGGAAGAGATGCATCAATCGAGAGAGGAATTTGGAATTGCTGCAAAAAGAGGATTAACTGAACCCATTTAGATCTATAGGCAGGCCCCACTGCATAAACCCTCCGAATGATAGGAAAGGATAGTAATTCCCACTTGGAATCATAACACTTTGCAATACTATCAATTCCTTTATTATTGAAATACCACGCTGCTGCACCCAGAGAATAAGCCAGAGGCAGGTTGGTTAAGAAAGACTTTTGCGTTGTCCATGATCTTCCAGAAGACGTCGGTCCAAAGCGGTTTATAAAAAGAAGTGATACGCATGATGAAGGGTGTCTGTCTCCTCATCATATGGGAGTGAAGATGCAGAATGCCTAGACCTCCCTTGCTTTTAGGCCGACATACAAAGTCCCATGATGAGAAGACCAGAGCATGATTGTGTGTCTTATTCCAGTGGAAATTTTTTATCAGACAATCAAATGCATACAAGAGACATTTCTTCAAGTCTAACAACAATATGTAATACATGATGTAGGGCTGCAAAAAAGACTGAACTATCCTTCTCTTAATATGGAGTGG
>CM035417.1:69844006-69846506 GCA_020310875.1 Ceratopteris richardii | reverse complement strand
TCCATTTTGCACTTAATTTTGTGCAAAACCCATTCAACTTTATACTTAATAGGAACACCAACGCCTAAGGGGTACCCCAAATGTCTAAAGATAATGCCTCTCTCAATTTGAGGACCTTCCAATTCGATGGATTGAAATTTTTGCACAGAAATATTTATAATCGCCGATTTTTCATATTAATTCAATGGAGATGCTTGAGAGAAAGGAGCTAGAGAGGTATGCATCTAATATTTTCGCTATCAGCTTTTGCAAAGATAAGTGTATCATCCGCAAAGCCAACTGCAATTGTTGAACCCCATAAAGAGAGATATCATGAATACATTGCTAATTCATCTTTGCTTCTAGGGGATAAAACATTGGCAACGATGCTAAAGCATAAAATAACGGACTTAGAGGACAACTTTGACGTACAGAATGCTCAATAGGAAACGGTGCAGAAAGTCTCCCATTCAATTCCACATGTGAAGCAATGCCTTGAGCCAAGATGTAAATGAGCCTAGAAAATCTGACTCCAAAACCCAGTTTTTTAAGCACTACGGCAATGAAATCCCACCGAATTAAATCAAAGGTTTTTTCAAAATCGATTTGTATCCCAACTGCTTTTTGATCAGGCGATGTTGTATGCTAGAACCAGATTTTTCAGAAGAGGCCAAAAGACCACCACAAATTCTTTCGTGATACCGTCCAAACATAGTGCTTTCCCATTTTTAAGAGATTGAAGAGCCATGTGTACCTCCTCAGATATACTCTTCTCACACGTAGCAGCCATCTGAGAATCAAGAAGTTGAGGAATGTATGCCAAAGATGCATGAAGTGCTTCAAACCATGCGTCATCAGATTTATAAGAAGCTGCAAACAAATTCTAAAAATGCTCCGAGCAAATTGCAGCAATGGCATTTCCATCATTAATAATTGAGCCATCTACTTGAAGATGAGAAATTGTATCCTTGAGATGTTTGAATCAAAGAAAATCAAAAAAACATTTAGGGTTTGGATGCAAATCATTCACTTCTGTGCATCTAGTTCTAACTTTGGAAGACTTGATGGCCTGATTTTCAATTAATTCCAAGCATTTGTATGCCTTACGAAATTGAGCATACTCCCTCTGAGAAAGTAGCTCTCCAGAATCAACCCTTTCAGCCATGGAGGAGATAAGCTGTTGATCTTCATGCTTAGCAGAATTGAGAATCTTAGAGAAAACTATACCAAATTCTCTAATTACGTCTTGTAATTTTGCTACTCAAGATTCCCATTTCATGCAAGCAGAAACCCTCAGTGAGAGCACATGCTGAACACGCTTTGTACCTTGGACTTGAATAAAGAAGTTTGCGTCCAGGACTGATTCACTCTCAGCGAGATTCTTGGTAGGTTAAATGGAATACATGAATTCCAATCAACTTCGCTAAGGGATACCAACAATGGGTTATGATCTGAGAGGAGCATTGTAGCATCAACCCATATTTTGGATGTTGCATTCAAAGTAGATACCTGAGAATACTAACATCTATCTAGTCTGCTCATCGCTTTCTTATGTGATCTCGAATGGTAAGTAAAACGAAGCGTATGACCTCCAATGTGACCCCAAAAATCTTTACAATTCAACATTTTTAATATTTCATTCCATATAATGTTTTCTTGTGAGGACATCACAAAAGAAGTGGTTATACAGTCCATGTCGGAGTCTACCATATTGAAATCCCCACACAGCAAAATGCGAGCACCCTCCCAAATTTGAAGATGCATGCAATGCTTAATAGATAATGCAAGATCTTTCCACGTCTTAACTCTGTCTCCGGGAGAGTTTGGAGCATATACATTAATGCACACATAAGATAAACCGCGCAACATAAGATGCGACAAATAAGGATCATCAAATAATACCGCAAAATCGACAATTTTCCTAACAATCAAAAGACAACCTGAATATTTATTTTTTATGCAATTGTAGCGCAACTGGAAATCTTTTGTATGCAAAATCATATCCTGATGATCATGCTTCTTATGTTCCTATATCGCCACCAAGTCAAGTTGATTTCTAACAATCCATCTCCACGGCCTAACCCACTTCTCATATTGACCCAAACCTTGAATATTCCACGTTGCTAATTTCATGATACCAACGGTCTATTCAACGAAGAATCTGCATGAGCCAGTGAAGGAGCTAAATCTTGCAACACAATATCCATGTTATCATAGTACTCTGTCAAGTAGTCACCAGCATGAGGAGCAAAATTAGCTTCATCCATACGAGATGTCGAGTATCTAGATTGAAATTTGCCCCTCT
Source organism: Ceratopteris richardii (assembly GCA_020310875.1). Classification (NCBI taxonomy): domain Eukaryota; kingdom Viridiplantae; phylum Streptophyta; class Polypodiopsida; order Polypodiales; family Pteridaceae; genus Ceratopteris; species Ceratopteris richardii. The sequence continues at coordinate 69,844,222 of CM035417.1, read as the reverse complement.
TGCCCCGAAGCAAAGTTTTCTTATAGCTAACAGGAGTAAAGCCATCATTATCAGCGGCTTTTGCTGGGCTCTCCCTCCTTTCTATTTAGGATATTTTTGTTCATTCCTTCGCCATCCCTTCTCTTATATACATTGAGGTTGACTGGCGTGATAGGAGCAACGGGGTGACTATGCTTCTCTACCTCTACTTCTTTCCCCTTCTGACTAAATTCTTGA